>JAQGAE010001128.1:0-25728 GCA_034696685.1 Julus scandinavius
AGAACGCAGGGGAGTTTCAACCTTGACCTGGCGCCTTTCGCGCCCAGGTCAATTACTAGAATTCCCCGAATTCCACACATGCTTTTTTAAAAAAAAACATTATTGTTAAGATTTCTAAAATTATTATGTAAGAAATAATACGCTGAGGTGATAGTAATGACAAATGAAGTATTAAGCAGATGCATGCCAAATACATCTGTGACAAAGTGTGATATACAGGACTTACAGTAATTTACCCTGGCATATCTAAACATGAGACAAAAACTAAAACATTTGATTAAAGAAGGATTTAAACAAAAGTTGCTTGCTTTAGAAGGGAAAATTATATTCATTTCTTGCTCCCTTAAAAGCAAACAACGTTTTTCCAATTCATTTTTTAATCAAATGGTTTTTTTTTATGTGACTTTACATGCCTCAACCTGTACAGTAAGTTCAATAAAAGTATAGACATATCTACAATTTAAATGCTCAAGAAGCTTCAATTATGTAGCTAAAACAACATACAAAATATTTCTTATATTAAAATCATGTTAGTAGAGTCCAAACAATACTTTTTTGTATGTGTAGATACTGAAAAACATTTTTTTAAATGGTATCACTGCAGTCGTGTTCTTAGAATTCTGGGTGCTTATGAAGTAGTAGTTTCCAATCTGCAGACATGACGAAACTTTTGATTTGTATTACAAATTCTACGACACTGTAAGTATGTATTTTAAAGATTTTCAGCATTTACATTTTATCTAAAAAGCTCGTATACGTGCAAAACATACCGAATAAGCGAACAGTAATTTGGCAACAGAGACCGCCTTAAATCCTCTTTTTCAAGCGTATATATTAACTTCTGCATCCAAGATCACCGTTATATATTTTACAAAAATCTTTGTAAATACGGTACTGAATTTCTATACTAGTTGTACACACTTCGATATTTCCGCTAACAGATTCAGTTTAACTATACGCTTCACTTGTTCAACCTCTGTTTTAACTCTAAAAGTTCGTCATTTTTTACACGTTATGTATTTTAAACGACTCAGCCACGCATCAGGATTTGTAATTACATCTGAATTACGGCCATATAAACTAATTTTTTAAAGATTACCTCGCACCTCGTGGCTACGGATGTTACCTATCGTTCCATTTCTCACTGTTCCGTGACATGACGAGACTGGTGATGGCATCATTGAATGTCTTTGAGCTTCAGGATAAACTGCATTTTCTCAGCGTTTAATGCAGCATTTAACACCCGAATTGCCTTTTAACACGAGCGCTGGGATTTCTTGCATCCGTCTACTTGTTTGTTTTGAGAGTAATTATGGAGTTAACAAACAATGTCGGGTTTTCCATAACCTGGGCATATACATGTATGTTTTCCTCGTGGTATCACCAACGCCATCTTCAAGCGCCAAGCATACAGAGGTCTATCCGGATTGAAATAGGTTTTCCCTTAATCTTTTTTTGTGCTATTTTCCCCTCCTGTACACATGCAGCCCCCGTCGTTTCGTTTTTCACATTCTATAATGTAACCAGGCTAGAATCTGAGAATCCAGTCTCGGGTGTTTGTACATAGTCCTTAAGAGCGTATCGATGGCATCATTTAATCAGTTTTGTAGCCATTTTCTATTTACTCTTCGAAAATAGATGGTGTACTAAAGGCGAACTGCGTACAGACCTGTGTAAATGGGGTCAGATTTTCCCCTTGTATTACGTATCGTGTTCAGTTTGAATTTTTCACTATGGTGCATGGTGGTTGGAAATCAGCAATTCTCCAGTCCAGACCTATATACATGTATAGGGACGGAAATGAAAAGGTGGTAAATTTCGATATGTGAAAACCACAAGTTGAGTTTTAAACTTGGTTTATAACTCAAATAGAAAGCTCCCCTTCTTTTCGCGTTCTTGATGCTAATGGAAATTTGTGTCCTTATGGCGCATTCACGAGGCTTACCTTGAGCTATTTCGTAGTCTGGGAATTAGTTTCGGGGACTCTAAATGCGTGCGCCGAGGTAATTTTTCATCAAGAAATCCCATTTATGCGTCGCGAATGTGCGCCGAAAATCCTTTTTGAATAACTGAAATTCTCTAAATCCGAAAACATATGTTAAGATTTTGGCTGGCAGGGGGAAAAAAAGACAATGATCATGGCAAGTGATGATACAACGTTGGCGTGTGGTTTAGCCAGAATGACGCCAAAGTATTTCGAAACTTTTAGAAATGGTAAGTTTCAGTAATATGCCATAGTATACGGATTTTACTTTAGATTTAATTTAGAAAGCGACAAAAATATGGGCTATAAAATTAAGGGTGTTTGGCACGGTGGAAAAGCGTAATGCTGGATGAAACATGACCTAAGTTCTCCTCTCCAGCACCTTATTAAAGGGAGAAATAGACATCGAGCTCCTCGGCAGATTTATCTTATACGTCTAAGAGAAAACCGGAAATGAAGATTTTGGCTCTGAAGTTATAAGGGGATTTATATATAAGGACTTTAATGTTTTTAATAGAATTCTCACGGTGAACTATGATTCTGAACTTCGTTTGTTACATTACACTGCAACAAGTCTTTAGGAGTGAATTTACGAATAACATTAACGTATACGTACGCGCAACTACGAATTATAGTTTTAATTACTTGATTTACATTTATTGACAAGGTAATCTGACATCCAAAAATTTAATTAAAGTTTTCAGCACTTGTATGGCCTAGCCAAACATAGTGGAGAGTGCTGTATATAAAAGACAGCGCATGAGCGCATGCAATGATCACAAATTTACTTACTTAAATATATTTATTACGTTGGCAAGTTTTTTGTTATCTTCTTTGTGAATTTATAATCACAACTGCAAAACTGGTTAGTCTTTGCAACTTCTATAGAAGATGTTTCCAGTTATTTACAACATTATCTTAAGTGTTTTTTTAAATGAGCAACACGTTTAGATAAATCTCTATTTCTAACGCAGAGAAGCCAAGATCTAATTTAGGGATAGCAAACTTAAGTCATGAAAGTTATTTAATAAGGAACTCATAAGCAAAGCTAAATTGTATTTACAAATGATCCCCGAGTTAATTTACCATCTTTTCTACTTCTAAAGATGTGGACAATGTAATTTGAACCATACTTGGAAGCAGAATGTAAACCATCGATGAGTTTTATTACATTAGAATCAAGCAAGGGCTGTTTGTGAATGATGCCATAGTTGTTACTTGTATTTCATTTCTTGGGTAATTTGTATTGTTTGGTGTTATTGGACCTTCTAATTTTGTTTGCTTAATTTCCAGTTGTCCTAATTAAGCAAGAAGATGATGAAAATCATTGTTATATACAAAATACCAGTGCTTCCTTCTTTAAAACATCATTGATGAAAATTCTAATGCACGTGGTATAGTTTACAAAATAACCACACGAGGCCAGTGATTACAACTTGTGGTTAGCTTAAACAATTAACCTGTAGCAGTAACTGTGATCGGTTTCTGGATAATTTTTCTGGAAGTTTGAATTGCCACATTTTAGTGTTCGTTAGGTGCATGGTGGGTACCATGGTGGGAACAACACAAGGTGTTCTAAAATTAACTACAAATATTCATTCAGCCAATCCCATTGAAGTGCATCTTTGATTTTTAGACACCATGTATAATGAAGCATTTTTTGAGCAGTCATTGCATCATTGCATCATTGCATGTGCAACTGTGCGTTATGATTGCGGGTATGTCTTCAGGAGTTGATGGAGATTGTCGATTCCGTTGAATCAAGATAGTATCGCCCTGTGGCACTACTTTTCAAAAGTGAATCTTCATCTGTAAACCTGTAGTGCATCAATTTTTATTTTGTAAAATTGATGGAAATTATAGCTAAAACGTTTATTGTATGTAGAGAAAAAATGGAGTTGTCTGTTGCCAGCTTTATTCCTCTAATGCTGTTGCTTTAGCAATGGTTTCTGATGAAACGTGAAATATATTTGCAAGTTTTGGATGCATATGCTATCATGTCGCCTCATTATAAAGATTAACTTAAACAAATTTTCTGCACAATAAACTCAAGTATGGCAACTCCAAACGTAATTGCAGGATTCGGGTATTGTGGTCTCGTTAGGTGATGAAACATGCATGTATACTGAATTCTCAATTATTAACACAAAGTGGGTTCCAAACCTTAAATAAGCATGTTATGAAATCTATAGCATTTGCTAGAAGTTGAGAATGGATGAGATTTTTTTTCTATTATATATAATAGGTATAGTGCTTATTAAACTTGGCGTAAGCAGGAATATATTCTTTACACAGGGTAGATTCGTCTGGTTGACAACTTGACTAATTAATGGTTAGCTACCCATGACTACATCTTAAACAAAACTGAATAACTATAATTCAATATAAACTGTGAGTCATAAAAAAGTAGAACCCAATAAAAAAAATCCACAACTTGGTGAAAAATCCTTCGATTTAAATGGAATTTGGCACTTACATTGAGCAGTAGTGTATGAAAAAAATGAATTAATGTTTACGCTTGTCGAGTTCAATCAAAGTTTTCTTAAATTCAATTCTGAGATATTATTATCTTAGATTTGTAAACCTTTTCCTGGAGAACTCCCCACATTTTGTAGTTTACTGGATCCAAGTCCGGACTGTTTGATGGCCAGTGGTTGGGCTCGATGAACTGAGCGTTTCCCGTTTCAGCTGTTCAACTGTTTCTCGAAGTGGAAAAATTGTTGAAAAATGAAAAAAAATCCGAGATTTTTCAAATGTCCGGAAGTTTTTGTTCCTACACTATCATTCTTTGTAAGTGCTAAATTTCATTTAAATCAAAGCATTTTTCACGAAGTTGGGATTTTTGTTGTTGCGTATTTTGAATGACACCCAGTGTATGTAGTTGCAAACATATCGACACAATTCGGTTTCTGTATTTTTTTTTACATTCAGCTTAGGATTCAACAAAATATAACATTTGATTTCGTATATTCGTACATTTTCGGTACATATGCACACGTTCACATTACTTCAAATTGACTAGGCCTAAGGATGCAAAACATTTTTTTTTGTAATCCCATAAAGTCATTTTATTATTTATTTTACAAATAATATTACTAGAAAAGAAAAAAAGATACGATGGCGCAGCTAAAACAGCTAAACATGCAAGTTAAGTGAAACTCTACTCTAGGCAAGAAGAGATTCGCAATTTTCTAATTTGCTGAAAAATAAAATCCTTAGGTGGGCTACTTTGGGATGAAGGCTCAGTTCCCTTTCGCAAGCAACTACTGTTATGCGTTTTTTCTTCTTCTTCAGCATTATACTAAGCCATAGTTTTCTGTCTTTGAATATATCCCCTTTCCTCTTAATAGCCCCTTATTTATTTTCTCGTAGAAAAAGTGAGGCAATTCTTCGTTGCTCTACTCTCTTAGTCAGCATTTTTATTTGAAGATATAGGCTATGGAAGTATGCCACGTGGTTTATTATCCACGAAGATTATTCGTGATGGGAGTTAAACATCCATTTGCAATTTGAATCCCTAAGAGGAGCTGCTATCATCTCTTTTCGGGGATAAAGCTGTATGGAATAGAATCGTAAAACAATCTAAAATCTCTACCTATTTTTTATTCAAAGATTGAGTCTTTACTGGAGATCTTATGAAAACAAAATTCGCTCGTTAAATCGCAGCTGTTTGATCTAATCTTTTTATTTTTATGCTATGGAGATCCTTATATGCATTCAAAGTGAGCTTAGTTCAATGCATAAAGGTCACCGCTATACGTTTTTATCCAATATTCACATTATCAGGGAGCAAATGCACATAAAATACAAAACAGCAATTTGAAATACAGCTCTATTTAACGGTGCATATTTTCTTCTTTCTATAGTGCCATTTTCAGAATATCATGCTCAAAATTTGAATATATATATATATATATATATATATATATATTGTCATGCTTGTTTATAAAACTAGTTGTAAAAATGGAAACTATCGCGTCTATAAAGTTTAGAAGAATTATGCAAGATTTATTACTGCATTACTTTATTCACTTGCATATACGCCTTAGAGGCATAAACATACAAGGTTGTTTTTTGAAATTTCATGTTTGTGGTAGTCGTTAAATAATTGCCAACACACAGAGTATATCATCATCTTCATTTATAATTTTAAGCAAAAAAAATTATTATGAGGCATTGTGAGTAACCTGCATGTTTGTTATGTCAGTAATTGCACTGAATTGTAACTGATATGTGACTATGAAATGCTATCTTGGCAATTCGTAAATTTTTCGATGATTTTCATCTACCGCATAACATTTGTTTGCTTTGCCAATAGTATTACTGGGGAAAATCTTCGATTTATATGCAGTTACATTTTGCTAGTTTTGGTATTCAATTCGTATCACTTCAGTATATCACTTACAAAAAACAAGCAGAAATGTAATCTTGGCACCTCATATCCAGTTATCATGCAGGCTCAACCATCGATAGAGACATTGAGGTTGAGCCTGTTTTTTATGAGAAATTAATTATTTTAGATATCTTATATTTTGCCTTCTTATTAATCCACATTGATGCACTTTTCTTTAAAGATTATTTTTAATTGAAATTGGAAGATGCAATCTTATTTTTTACGTAAAATCGAAAGTTAAAATAGTGATGTAGGGCAGTTGATGCTGCGTTTTATTCAGCTTAAGAGCGTGGTCCAGATAATCCCTACGTTTTTTTTTTTGGTACTTCATTTTCCACGGACAAAATGTAACTGTCGTGGTGCTTTCCACATAAATACCACGCTGAACAAAGTCAATTACGATATCCCCGCTAACAGCACGGTGCTATGGTGATTCATTTGAATGTCAAATTGATCGCAATATATCACTGGCGACGTTGTTTTTGTTGTAGCTCTCCTGATTATCAAGTGTCCTTCTTTTTTTTTTTTTGCTTAGCCATGTGACGCCATTTAAGCATTACGAGACGCGCATTAATGCACCTGCCAAGCCTGTGAAGAGTTGCTATTATAAATATGCTAAACATGAAATTCGATTTGCCAAAGATGAAAAGCGAATCTTCGCATGCCAGTCTTCGTTGTTCCCAAGATTGAATAAAAAGGAATTTGTGGACACCTTACAACACGAACCTGCATTGCTATCTCGTCCTCCAGTATTCCTATCATCCTTCTTTCCACCATCCTCTTTCATTTTTTATTGCAGAAGGTTAACAAATATTTGGAGATGCTCTCGACTTCAATTCGAATGGCAAACGCGCTCCGTTTACCCATTCCCCTCACCCCATTAAGTTCCCACATTATGACGGGCGTCCCAAAAGTACACATTAATTAAAAATGCAATTAGAAATGGAAAGCGCCAATGTTTGGAGCATCAAAGACGCGTAGTATAGTAACACGGGGAGAATGGAATGTTTTCTTTGAATTTTAAACAGCCGAGATTAATGGACCTAATTTGATTACTGCTGCTGTATCTTTATTCGACTATTCTCTCGATCTTTTCTGGATTTCTTCGCCCCGTGTAAACCTTATTTAAACACTAATTGTTTGAAAAACTAATTGGAGAACAAAGCTGATTAAGCGAATCAGCTAATCCTGGTCGAAAATTAAGAAATTAGGTCAACGAAGGAATTCTAGTCGTTTACAATAGCTATGACAAACATTCGTTAGTGTAAATCGACTGTTTGGCGCAATGGCGGCGGACTTTGTCTACAAATATTGGCTTGCCAATAGACAATGGGGCCCCACATGCAACTATAAGATTTTTTAAATGCGCAAGAGATTTCTACTTAACGCAATTTGCCTAATGGCGTATTAGTTTAAACTTTAACCGAATTAATCAAATAACTTTACTTTGTTTTCGGTATTAGGGAGTAAATTCGACCGCGGCGGTGAAACGGAAGTGTAACGGCTAACGGCTGTGAATCGGCTAACGCGGCTTTATATAAACAACATTCGCGGTGTTCTCACTGGCACAGCCCTCTAGCTTTTTGTTGTAGTTGTTCTTTAGGGGAAGGGGAAAGAAGCTATTCATATTTACTTATGTATGTATTTATTGTTATTATTTCAAAAATATTTTTGTAGGTCATATTTTTGTTCGTCATTGCTTCAAAACAATAAACGATATCTCTCTTTACAGGGATTATTTTCAGTTTAACATGGTTCAATAACAGCACACATCTCCAAAAATTTGTCTACCATTTTTCTACCATTTTTCCACTTGGTACAGTGAACAGAATTTGGTATATCTCATAGATATGCCAAATTATACCACCTCTTGATGAAATTTACATAAGGCTAATTAAGAAAGCAAATTTTTATCAACCAACCAACGATTTTATTGATACACAATAGTTGATCTTTATTATATTTTAAGCCAAATATGTTTGTAGTAATAAACACTTCCATCTTCAGTGAATTACTGAAATACACAAATGTGCATACTACATGTCTACCTGTTGTTATTATCTAAAGTATAATGCAAACGTTCGAGTCCTAGAGAGATGAAAAAATGTGTCATATGCATGGATAGTAACATTTTCTAGAATTGTCTACTGAGCTATTACTGTCCTGATCGGTAAACACCCTCACACAAACTTGGAAATTTATGGGGCAAGCTAATCTTGTTTATGACCTTATTGACTAACACTTGATAGGCCATTGCCCCTGACATTGTCTTAAATTCCAGATTATTTTTGCCTAATAAAATGCTAACGTGGAACGGTAGAAGCCTCGCTTTGGGCTGTTTATCGCACTCTTCCCTTTAAGGCTCTCAGCATAACCTTGCTCGGTTCAAGTTTGCATAAAATATATATTTTTGCATACGCACCGATGGCTTCCCATGGCAGAAGAGTGAAGGATGGAAAGATAGCATCGAACAGCAGAAGCCAGCAAAGGTCTTCTGTTAGCTTCCCCACAGTTGATCTTTTTCCACGGGCGACACATCATCAAAGTGAGTTAAGTCTATGGAGGGGCCATTACAATGATAACTGGCGTCACATTTTCCTAATTCAGTCAGCTTTGCATGCTGGCTGCCATTATTCAGAAAAGCCAATTCAGTGCCAGCAAAACTCAGGGGGTAGCGGAGAAGAGGGGAGAGGAGAAGAAGAAGAAGAAAAAAAACCGATATCATATCGATTGTTTGAAATTCCTTGACTTGATTTTGTCTTTTTTGGATATCAGGTTATAAAAGAAGCTGACTTCAGCTTCAGGAAATGTACGTTTCACCTTCCGTTTTAAGCAGTTTCGTGAAACTGCATAGGTTTGGGTGGTTTTACAACAGTTTTCTCTTTCCTTGACATCCACCTTCCATGACAATATTTCATCGAGTGTAAGACGCACTTTAAAATTTCTGTACCAACAACAGAAAAGAAAGCTGGGGTTCTTAGAATATATTTTAGAATTTATCTTTTTCAATTTACTAATGACACCAATAGGAAACTCACTAAATGTAAACAATGTATACGTACATATGAAGAAGTGACTTTCAGGTATTATATTTGGAAAAAATATACGGAAAATTTAAGGATTATGGATAATATCCAGATACAAGTTTGTTGGCCATACTATGTAGCCAGAATAAGCGACAACAATGTTTGCAAGTTTTTGGATACATGTATCATGCGATTATCGCCTGGTCTGTACATGGTTTAAGACATACCCGCGATTCTAAAGCGCACCTCATTACAGTGGAGTCTCACTTATACGAATATGAGGGGGAACAGAAAATTCGTCATATAAGTGAATACAATGTACATGTACTAGCAGGTTTCGTGGTTACTGTATTGTAATAAATGGAGAATAATTCTTCTTAAAAAATGTCGATTAATAGTTTTGTCAATGTATATACATATGTACATACAAAGAAGAACAGAAACAAAAAACAAGATGTATTTGATATAATCACAAACAATAAGGTACATGTAACTTAAGTTACATCTTTAGAAATGTGCTTATTTCGTCTTAAAAAACTGTAATTTTAGCTTGCTTGTTTTTCCTGCAAGCTACATATTATATAAGACCTGTTCACAGTCAATAATAACATCACTCTTTTTCGGTTACGTCTTTAGAATAGACGAAACACTTCACAATTATGTGAAAAAGCTCCTCTGATAATTGAATAGTATTTACACAAGGGGATTACAACAGGGGAAGGAATCACCCTTTGTATAAGTGAAAGTTTTGTGTAACTGAATATCGTATAAGCGAATAATGCATTACACAGGGATAAATGGAGTTTTGCCGGGGAACAAGAAATTGTTTGTATAACTGAATGTTTCATATAAGTGAGCATCGTATAAGTGAGCCTCCAGTGTATTAGAGATGTTTCTAGGAAGTAGAAAATGCGTCTTTAAATATTGATGACGTACTGAACATATACACTGTTGACAAATTTGAATAGTGGTGTTCTAAAATAGCCAAATTATCTGAACAATCAAAAAGTAACTTCTTGCATTTCTTAAAGGTGCAGTATTTTCGAATTTCGTATTTTTCATTAAATTTTTAACTAGATTTTAGTTTCAAAATACTAAATATATTTTAAATTGTAATTCAAGTTTTTACTTTTTATCTGACATAAAAATGCATGTTTTCATCCACTAATTATCCCAATTTTATAAAGCAAATTCTATAGAATTTTACCAGTTTAATACTTGTATTCACCGGCTTCGTTTTTATCAAAAACCAAGTTACTAAACCTCTTTTTTACGTATTATTATAAAAAATAATCCAATTCACCCTTTGAAATTTATGAAAGCTTCGTTTAATTCTATAAAACATGATTGGTATTCATCGTTTTTAAATCATCTTGGAAATTTGATCAATATCGTAAGCCTTCACATAACCCAACAATTGATATTTCGTCTTTTTAGGACGAATTTGCTATTTATGAATACATGCATGGAGCATACTTGTATAAACATAAAAGATATTGAAACTTTGATATGAAAATAAACTCATCTTTCCTCCAGATTGAACGATTTAAGGCTGCAACGCATGTTTACTCCCACGTGTATCATGCGTGAATTCATGGAAATGTGTTTATGAAATTCCCATATATTGTACAGTAGTTGAAGCACTATATTGTATTCAGATACGGATGTATGCACTATGCCTATATATATGTGTAGTAGCTCTATCTCGAGAAGCTGAATAAGAAACATTAACATTTTTTAAAAATCGGGTATTAACGCCAGGTTTTTTATCCGTGCCAGTTTTATCTACACTAACATATCGACATTGTCAAAGATTTTAAGAGACGGGGGAATATTCGATAGATTTTGGATCTAGGCTATTTACCTTTTTGAAATGAGTAAGTTTGTCAAGCATGTACACGAGTCGATATATAACTTGATTTGAATATATGAATATTAATGTTTCATTTTTATGGGGTGATATCTACTGTAAATGGGGCGCTATATAGAATATAGGCTGCAGTAAATTTTCTATTCATGGGCACCCCTATTGACGAACAACTCCTTAAGATGGGCAGTTAGAATGGAACGACACAACTTTAGCATTGTTTGGACTCCACATGATGAGCATAAAAAGTCTAGGTTGCCGCTAATATTTTCATTATTTTGCACATTTCTAATAATACTCTCTTCGATATACCATATAGAATCATCCTGCTATAAAAATAAAGAGTTAACTGTGCTATATATGCTTTCATGAAATGGTATACGTGTGCATTGCGACGCGCATTAGTCTAATCTGATCAAAGATTTCGCCCATAAATTTGGATATCAATTTCATATTTCGTACTTTGGGAGATCAACAACCTCAAATTATGCTCAAATTTCTCTGAAGTACCATATGCTACAAACAAGGGTAGAAATGTATCTTCTAGGAGCTATAATCAAATAGCAAGTTGATACATTTCTAGAAAATAGTGGTTATGACTGAATAAAGTGCAGTTTTTTAAATACCTAAATCATTGTACTTGCAAATTCTGTTATCTGTATGTAAGATACGAAGTGACACAAGTTGGCAATGATATAATAAGTCACGAAAATAATCCATTACAATATATTTATGCCAAATGGAGGCGGTAGATTTTACTTGCTGTATTTCGACATAACTGTTGTTTAAAATAAAGACATTTAAGAATATTTTTACCTGTACTTTCTGTGGCTGACACGTCTGGGCATGCCTGGAAACGAAAAAGCAGGCGATAGTCTTCTGTACAAGAATCCACTGATGATGGTGGATTGCTGCATTCTCCATTGCCACGATTGTAGAAGAAGGAGAAAGGACCAGAGAAAGGGCACGTCTCTGGAATAGCATTTTCTATTGAAATTTCAAACAAAAGCAAATATTGTTAGATAACGTTTCTATTGAGGACTTGGAATTATATACACTGTTGCTTAGGTACTCACCTCTGAACATGGTATACAGTTGAGCATCCCCATTGATCCTGTTGCAAATGCTCTCTGTGTGGGGCTCGCAGTAGGCTAAAATACATGACAGATGTTAAGTGATATGTATAAAAAACAGCGAAATCTTGAAATCATTTCTATGAATGCACGTATTTGCTAATAAAACAAGTCTGAGCAAGTGCCATTGTTCAGTTCTGTTTAAACCAATGTTTGCACTGAATTTGAATAGAAATTAGACTAGTATAAACAGGCTTTTAATTCTAATGTACCACTTTAGCGTGTACTCTAATGTTTTTCTGATAAAAAACTCATTATGCGGTGATAAACACTTCCATTTTTGTAAATATTCATCAATATAATGCACAAAGTGAAATGCATATTTGCATTTTTTGTAACAATGCTTTCATTTAATGTTAATTATAATTTGGTATTATTTTCCAATATGATTCTCAATTAAATGCGACACAATTATAAAATATATTTGTAATACATATACTGTACATAAACATTGTTTTTCCAATTGATGTTTGGTGTAAATTGAAACACCTGTAACTTCTGTAATTTACATTGTGAAATTCTAAAGCCGGGTCTCCACTGCAGTCAACATTCAACATAAAACATGCAAACACCAAACATACAAACACTCAAGACAAATCTTAAACAATGTATTTCGTCAACATGTTGATGAATGCTGACCTGTCTCCATCAAAAAAGTTGACAGAGTCAGTCAACAAACGCGTCCAGTTTATGGCGCTTCTACCAAGGCTGTATATACTTATATGGCTGAGCATGCGCAGTAAAGTGGCAATATTTTTTCCCTTTGGTCTGAGCCACCTCCCCAGCGATCAGAAAAATGTTGACGAAACCATGGTATGGCAAAAAAAAAAACGTCATAAATTTGCTCAAACATCACAGTAGGCAAACTTTTTTTTCAAAATTTGTTTCAGCAAACCATGTTGATCAACATTGTTGCTGTATGTTGACTGCAGTGGAGACGCGGATTAATATTAAATTTCACTTTTATTGAATATTATGTTGGTATCTAAGAAGACCTTGATAATTATTTGAAGTTAATTACTAATATGTAACTATGTAAAAATATCGATATTAATATACATAGCGTAGTGTTTTAAAATAATTATTATCGGTCTATAAAACACCCTTGTGATATTTATCCTTCACTTTATAGGTCATATGCAATCGCTATAACGCTCCATTATTCTAATATTTCTAAAAATGGCATGCATTATTGCTGCTAAAAAGTAAACAATGCTACATTTCTGTTTAATCAACGTCGATGAATACATATTAAGGCAGTAATGATTTATTGAGGAAGCCACTGGGAAGATCAACAGGGAAATAACCTTAATAAACGTAGTAATAGAATTTTCAACAAACTATATTTTATACACGCTCATTATTTTTAAATCTAGCGTGCATTTATTCATGCCAGTGGCTTTCTAATCAATAGTTTATGCTGATAACGGATTTGCTCGATTTAATTGTACTTTTCTTATCAGAGTTTGAGTTAATGAGTTGGACCTTTATGACATTGAGTATTCTGATTTGTGACAATTTTCGTATTATTAAATCGATAGTGTAACAATGGAAAGTTCTCATAAAGTCTTCTTACTTTCTTTGTATTGTAGGACGTTCATATGTCTCTCGTGTATGACCATACAACGAAAGCAACCTTCATGTCTGAAACGGAAAAGAAATGTCATTAAGTTTTCATATTCTCGTTCTAGTATTTCATATTTCATCTAATATGCTAAAAGGTTACATTTATCAATATTCGCTCGATACGTTTCTGAAAAAATCCATAAATATTTTCTGAACCAAAATGTTTGATAAGAACAAACTGTGCTTGTTGATTTATGCACACCACAAACAAACAATAACAACATTGGAAAGCATTGTTTAAAAGGCATTAATCCAATTTGTTTTTCAGCTATTTTTAGCTAAATTTATTTCTAGAAGTAGTTTGTAGCATGGTTTTCTAAAGCATAACCCGTCTCTATAAATATTTCATAAGAATCGATTTTATGAAACCTGCAATTTGTTTCTACTCAAATTTGAAGCAAAGACAAGACTGACAAACTCGATTAAAAGGTGCAAACCGTGAACAAATTCTTCTTCTGTGAAATCGCAATTAGGCAGCTATTGTTCGCGCGAATGAATATTATAGATTATATATTTTTCTTATCGACACATCTGATTTCATTTTCAAGCATTAACCAACTTTCATATCTGTTGACGTTTGATGTTTTTTTCAAGATAAGCTTTGCAATATAGATTTTCAAGTTTTCGATCATTATAATTTCGTGGTTTTTTTCTTGGTTTAACGTATTACAACTTTGAATGGATTACAAAGAGCAGTGGATCCAACAGCAAAATATATGTACAAGTTGTATAAAATAATATTTAAATGTTATAATTTATTTATTTATTAAAATTAGCAAAATATCCCCATAAACAACGATATCTGCAAACAGATAATTGATCATACAAAAACATTACAATGTAAAATCAAAATGGATTTTGATAAATGTATGAAAACTTTATAAGAAAATAGTATAAAAGTTATAAGACACCTGATGAAGTCCTAATCATCAAAATAAAACAATGGCATTTGGTTGAAATCTGTCTACAAATCTAGTCTCATCCATGTATTTCCAGAAATGTGGTAATTGACGTATTTTTTACTACAAAATTCTTAGTAACGCTGTTTAAGAAGATAATCATGTAAATAAAAAAAATTGCATTTGGTTGAAATCTGTCTACAAATCTGGTTTCATCCAAGCATTTCCAGAGATTTAGTAATTGAGGTATTTTTTTGGATAAAACTTAGTAAAGCTATAATTAAGAATATGATCATTTAAATAAAAAAATTACATTTGGTTGAAATCTGTCTACAAATCTAGTTTCATTCAAGCATTTCCAGAAATTTGGGAATTGAGGTATTTTGTTTTACTAAAAAATTCTTAGTAAAGCTATAATTAAGAACATAATCTTTGAATGACAAACAGCTTCTGTATTTTACATTCAAATTAACCAAACATTTCTAAATGCAGAACAGAAACCTGTTTTGTGAGTGAAATATATCGTAGATATCTATTTAAGGGTGATGTAAGAAGCGAAAGTAGGGTGTAAAAACCACATGGGAGGGGTACTGGATACATGTACACAAGGACTCATGTTAGTGGAATTAAGTGGAACATATGGCTTTCTCCCATGCCCTTTACATGGCTATTACTTATAAATTTGCAATAATTAAAACATTTCTCGCCTTACATTGCACTTATCCAGTGCTTTTAAAGCGTTTTACTACAGTAAACGCGCTTAAGTACTCTCCTAAGTAATAAAATGGCAGCTCGACGCCGTTATTGCGCATGCTCGCGCGTTAACGTCTTACCCACCAGGCTCTTTTATTTGCTCATTGAAAAGCCTTTAATGCCGAAACGCAATGGAGGTAGATGCGTTAGTGCAATGAGATACTCCTATGTGGGTTAATTAATCCATCCTTTTATCTCTCCTGATCGATTTCATTACCCCCCTTTTTTCTCACTTCCTAGTCGCCCCACTGGCCCTTCGTCTGCTTTCGGCCATTTTTATGTTCTAACGCCCTTGTATTTAGCTGTTATTTCTGACTCGGGTCGCCGATTTTACGACGATTCTATTCGCGAAACTCTGAAGGTGTGGTCATTAATTGTGCTGATTGTTGCCACCGTATAAATTCAGTGTCTCGGTTACTTAAACCGAACTAGCACGAATAGTCGGTTAATATGTACCAAATGTTGCGATTCGGAATGCTTTCTTATATGCAACGTGTATAAAAACATGGTTTCGACTCATGTTTTTCCAATATGATAAAATGTTATTTGCAAGCAACTAAATAGCTATATAAACTAAAATGCATGTCTCTGGTCGCGTTAATGTTTGTTTCTTATGTTTGTCTGTATGGCCATGATTGTTTGTGTAAACTTCAGGGTTCTAAATGACTGAGAATTTTACGAAAGAGGAACTGAAGTAGACTTGGCTACCTCAGGGAAAATGTAAAGAGTACACTTCACTCAATTTTAATTCTATAAAAACTGAAGCAATTCTTGAAATAACCCTATTCCCAATTGCTAGGTGGTTTGAAACTTGAAACCCAAATGCATATTAGCTTATCCTAGGTCATTGACATTCAACTCATTTACCTTCGTCGAGAAATCAGTTTTCAAAATTAGAAATTTCAAATCTGAAATTGCGTTTAATGAAATTTTGTCAAAATTGGTGAATTTATTAATTGACTAACTTTTTACATGTACTGCAAATTTACAGGATGTCATATAAACTGTCTATTTACAGCATTATGCTAAAGCATGTAAGTATATTTACAAAAGATTGTGCACACTATACATTTGCCGCATATGTTGCAGTATGGCGCAATGCATATTTGCGACATATGTTAAAGCATGTCATATTGTATATTTAAGGAATATGACTATGTAATTCACACTGCATATTTACGATATATGTTACATTGTCATACTGTATGTTTACAGCATATTTTATATTCATATTCATATTGAATATTTAAGGAATATGGTTAAGTATGTCATACTGCATATTTACGACATGTTACATTATGTCATACTGCATATTTACGACATGTTACATTATGTCATACTGTATATTTACAACATATGCTAAAGTATGTCATTTAAGGAATACGGTTAAGTAATTCATACTGCATATTTACAACAAATGTTACATTATCTCATACTGTACAAATATTTTACGATATATAGGACACGCTGTATATTTTACAGAATGTTACAGTATGTCATACTGCATATCTACAGCATAACGCCTACGGTAAGCCAATTCTAAAAAAGGTGAAACATTGGATTTCTTTGTACAACGAAGGAATAAAACTGGGTAGTGTTTTATTCGTATAGACATCGGTTGACCTAACGTAAATGTATAAGAAATATATTTCCTCGGCTTCCCAAAAAAGGCGCAGGTGTTTTTAGCTTTTATTATTGCTCGCATTTACCGTTGTTTGTTAAGCTCAGTTTGTCCTGAATAGCCCCAGTTGCATTTTATCAGCCTCAATTTTATTATATATGGCAAAAAGCGAGTATAGTGTGAATTCGCGCAGGCCTACATTGGTAACTTCCTGACCTGGGCATAACACAAAACTTACGAAACCAAATTGCCAAAATGACGTACTTTTATAGGTCGTAACGTCTATGCAAAAACACACCATCAGTTACGTCTCAGTGTCATGTGAACAAACATGTTTAATTGCTAGTATCAGTCCTTGTGTTTTTAGTATTAGTGCTAGAAACATGATCGATATTGCTCTATGAGCTTTATCGTGATGCACATGGTAAGAAAATACCGTTGAGTTGGTACAAGTTAAAGCTGTTACAAGCAAGATGCCCAAGGCTTAGGGATGCCCACGAATGGAGGTTGGTCTATCCGTGGAATCGTGTGTTGGTTATAAAAATATATTATATGTATTAAGCAGAGAAAAGGGCGGGACTGAACGAGAGAGCGCATATAGTGCAACTCTGGAGCGTAATCGAGAGTATCACTCCTAGCTGGTTGGGTCAACAATGACAAAATAAATAATGGCTATAACTGAAAATGTTTGCACTTATACAACGTTGAATTGAAATCGAGAACTATTGTTGCGCTCCTTTCCATTAATGGATAGAACTCAAAATAGAGAAAAATGCAGCCGCAGCGCAAAAATGCAATTTAAGCAGAAAGAAAAGCTTTATTGATAACCATTTAAATGGTCTTCCGTAGGAATCCAATTTAAAAAGCTTTAAGAACGACTTTTTCTAAAAGGGTTTTCTTTAGGAAAGTACAGTGTACTGTATGCGGGTAAAGAGTTTGAAACTCACTCTTGACATACGCACGTACTTACGCTTGAGTCAAACAAATATACGAACTTAAAAATCGAGGGTAAATTAGGTAAGTAAAAACAAATAGCAGACACTTCACAACTGAAAAAAAATCGTTGCGTTATATCCTACATACATGTTTGAAATTGTATTTGCTAATAAAACTTTAAGGTTGGTATGCACGAAAAGAAACATTCAGAAACATGAAACATACACATGCTACCTTGGTGTGTCCAGAAGTGTTTGGGAAACATGTGTCGAAAAACTGCCATTTTCTGACACAATTCGATGTTTCCTGACGGTCCGGATGAAAGGAAAAAATACACATGTCCCGAAAAACATGCTGGAAGTTTTTGTTCAGTGTTTCTTGTGTATATTTGCATTTGCACATATGTATGTTTACCGACCATTACTGTATAGTGCATGCAGAAAATGCAATAGCCCCAATTGCAGTTTATATTTTTCTTTTAATTTTGCAGTACATTGTACATTGAAGTTGATTATATTCACCATGCTGTAGGTTACTATGCGAGGCATCACTAGTTAAATCGTTTTTCCAATTGTAATTTGATAATTAAACTGGTGACTCTTATAGGCTGCATTGCCCAACTTGTCTTGACTGAATATCACATTTAGCTAGTACATGTGTATGTATCTACTTTATATTGGCGAATAAGTGTAGACTAAAACATTTTGATGATGGCTGTTGATTGGATTTGTAATTAAATAAGGGTTTAATAGAATCTTTCTTGACGATCCTAAAATCCGCAAGTGTCGACATCCCCAATATTGAACCCTTGAGAACGTATTTTTAGGTGTACAAAAATTGCAAGGATTAGTCCACATGCTTTTTAAAAGATCATCCTTCATCATCCCTCTCTGATTTAAAGATTCGGAAATTTAAAAAAAGTAAATAATGCCAGCTTTAATTCTTTGAATATGAGGGAGGGTATATTATTACTCTTTATAATGTAAAATAAAAAAATTCATGTGCTTGATGGATAACGTTATATGAATTTGGTTTACTTATGTTTTTTTCTAATACCAAACGTAAGAAAAACACCTCTTAAAGAAGTTTGTAAGCATTTGAAGAAACAGCTCTAACGAGCTTGCTATAAAAGAACTCGAGAAAGCTATTCGGGCGTATACAAATATGCTAATTCATCTTAAAATACTGTACATGGAGGGCTATAGATAAGAAAATGCGCAAAATAAGATGATGATGACGATAATAATAGGAAGCAATTGGTTGCTGCAATTGTTTTATCTTGTTCTGACATCGGCATATCATATTTTATCGATTTTGTACAGAAATGTCATCGGATAGCAGCATATCGTTCCTTAAAGTTTCACTCGAATATCTAAACAAGGAAGAATTTCTTGTAAATAAATCACAATTGATGACTGTAATGTCTTAACACGCCATGGCTCTTTATTATGAGTCTCAATTAATAATCTATTGTTTTTTTTTAAATATTTTCTTTTCAAACTAACTTTCAAATTTTCTCTTATTTTCCATGTAAAGCAGACAAAATGAGGTTAGGAATGTATATAATTATCATAATGAATATAATGAGTTGTTTTCTTAAAATATATTTTAAATTTACATGTAAATCATCGTCTATACTTGTTTTCTTTAGATAAACAAAATTTCCAAAGATGTGAACGTCTTTTAGGTTTTTGTACATTGTTTATTTAAAATAAGTTCTAAAAGTGCATTTTTCTAAATAACGAAACCTCGACTAAGCAAAACAAGTGTTTGCATTAAAGTATATAATATTAAAACTTAAAAATGTAGATGGTTTTAGGCAAACCTTGTACAAATATTTGACTGTTTATTTACTTAAAAGGAAAATGAAAGTAGCAAAGCGAACAAGATTCATGAAATTTATATACTTTAGAAACACACAAAATAGTTAAAGGATTATTGAATTTCGCCGCTCGAGTTTGTAATTCAAACTTATAAATGTGTCTAGACAAAAAATAATAATCGTCAAAAATAACGTTTGAAATGTATGACATATTTTTACTTCTCGACTGAAGAACTGAATACCATACGATTACAAATAGGAAAAGTTTAAACATCTTTAAGCCATATTCTAAATTATTAATAATTTACAAACTTCATGCCAAAATTAAGATATAGGGATAATATACACTAGACATTAAGAGCAATAATTTTGAATTGTCAGTATATATAGGATTCAAGACCACCATAAGAACTTAAAAAACTTGTATAGCCTCAGCTCACCTAAATTTCTTTTACATATACAAAAGATATACTGTTTGATAGAAGATCTAACATTTTGATCCAGCAGATGGAGCATTATGCTTAGTGCACTTTGGAGCAAACACGAAACACATTATGCAAGCCAATTTGTCGAAACATGGTTTTCTTAAATATATTTGTCCAAATATAGTTGCCCATGTATACAATTTCCGAAAAAACTGGCGTCTGCTCTAGAAAGCACGTGAGGCAAATTGGATCATTGCTCTACGTCATGGTATACAGGCGTTGGTAGGAGCGCCTTGACCAACAAACATGTTTCCTTTGATCTCACCGCCTCTTGAGTGATCATCGAAATGATTTATGGAGACACGCTTTTTTGGCAAAAAAAATTGTTGAAACTTACTTACAGAAAACCACATGTCACAAACATATTTCCGAAACCCTGTTTCTGTTTCATGTTTGCTCTAATGTGTACTATAGGCATTATAAATTGTTTTAGCAAAGGTGCATATTTATAAATTGAGCTAAAATTTGCAAAGCAATGAGACGTCATTAGGCATTCTGTACAGTAGCCAAAGGACGGACCACTTGATTAATCTGCTTTATGTAGATATCTCAGAAATGGTTGGTACGTGAGTAATATCCCTAGAAGGGTCATTTAAGTGGTAACGAGAGCGGCTTGTTGTATTCAAATCCGGAAAGGATTAAAACGTGACACCGTTGCGTGAAGTGCGAAGGCGGGGTGACGTCGATTCGCCTGCAAGCAACACATAAAGCAAAAATAATAACCCGTGACTGCCTAGGCATGGCGGAATAAATTAAAACCTCCACCGCCATTTCCCCAACTTCTATTGACATTAACACCAGGGCCCTGTAGATTTTTAATTTCGTCGCGTCTTCCTAATGGGCGTTCGCAGCCCTGACGGAGTTAACTAAATGTATCAACTTAATGACCGGCTCGGCGATGATTAGTGGGCGAGTTTCGCAGAAACTTAACGCAGAATTAAACAGATTTAATCAGGGTTTGCGCAAATAAAACAGCCATTAAGTCGAGTTAGCTCTCGTCGCGTTCCCCCCCTCCCTCCCCAAAACTCCATTTCGAACGAGGGGACGAATTAGGAGGTGTGGGCCATCGAGGATTAAAACTTGAATTATAACCCTGAAAAGAAATACAGGAGCTAGGCGAGGCGGAGATAATGTTGCCTTCCAACTCTCGATAACAAACTCTTTTAATTCTTTTTCGTTTTCTTAAAACTTATATCTCCTTGTTCCAGCCAGCAGTTATAACACTTGATGTATAATGATTGCGTTCGGGCTTCTCGGCTTTGCCTCACCGTTTTTAAGAGGGTTAAAACTTGGAAGATGCCAACGTTACGCGATATCACTCATTCTGAATGGAGGCAATCACTCAATGCACCCCTGTCGACAGGGTTTGCCCCTGATTCATTATGGCGGAGCGCCGGTTATCCGAAAAGTCAATTAATTGCTACTTTGCTGATTTCACTGCACGAATGATGAAGTCGTTAAACAACTACGTTGGGATTTCCAATCCCTAACTCGCAACGAATAACTGTCTCGCGAGATATATTACGTAGATATTTACTACAAGATATATACTGTATATTGCACACAAAAAATGCTGCTAAATTTTACCACTATATTCGTCCGCCCCTATATTCTTCAAAAAATATAATATTCGTAACGAAAATTCATTCATGATAATGTGATTGGTTTCTTTCTGAAAGTTTGTTAAAACAGACAGATAACATTACATTTTTTTGTGTGCTGACTCGAGTGATTGTAAATTGTAGGAAAAAGGACAAAAAATACTTAGATGACCAGAATAAACTCCAATTATCCGCGACGTGTGTAATATAAAATATGCATACCCTAATTTAATAATTATAATAAACTAAAGGACTTTCTAAACAGTTTAAAATGTACTTCATAAATTTGTGTTCCTAGAATGCTGTTGTGAATTTGCCCTAAAATAAATACACGTACTTGCCTACAAAAAGCAAACAAAGCAAATGTGTATTTTTAATGGTTTTATGTATCTTGGTTTAAAATGGATAAATACAATAATACATTTGCGAATATTATTGTGATTTATTTTGAATACGATATGGTTTTGATTTCGGTCGAGTTTTCGGTTATCAGATGTGGACTAAGTTCACATTAACTCGGATAATCGATGTTCCACTGTGCTTGATGGTTTAATGAAAGGCGTCTCCCCTGCTATACAATAATTTATTTCTTCAGCTTCTGCTACCATTGCTTCTAAATAAAGGTTTTCGAAGTTTGGAACAGGTTATTCCAATTTTAGTTAATTCCTATGAAATAAAACTGATTCTGTATTCGTCACTCCATTGGGAACGGATTAATCGACTAATTTAGAGGTTCTATTGCATATAGAGCGTGGACAAAATAATGTAAATTCTTATACAGCTCTATGTTCCGTTATTATTTTTTGAGTATTTAATTGAGATTATAAGGTTTTCTTGAATTATTTCTAAACCGAATTTAAATTTATATTTCGTCATATTACATGTGTATTGCCAATATGCTAGTTTTAAATGTCTTATTTTGCCAATAAGAATTCATCCGATTCAAAATATACTTGTCATCCATTCATGTTATTATATATGGGCGAATTTGCAATACATATATGGCTAATGTCTAATAAGACCATCCATGGCAATAAGCTTAGTCATGCATAACATTTCCCCCAGGATAAACTTTGACAAGAAATCTTTAATGTTTTTGTAAATCTAGTAAATATGGTGGATTCTCGTTTTTATGTAAATGATCATTATTATTTCCATTTTTTTGCTAGTTATAAGCCGCACGACGTTTTTCAGTTGACTGCATGATTATGTTAAAAAACACATTTACAAGAAACTTGCATACAGCAATCGCATGAGTAGTTAAAAGAATATTAAAGTATTGTACATAGATTTCAAATGTGTTTATGTCGCATTTTCAAGACGATACCAGGACGACGTAAATCAATACCTAGATGTACTTGAACTAATTGCACATTGTTGCTAAGAAGCTCTAGAGATTTGGCAACAAAAATGGTTAACCAGATTACAACCCGAGATAATAATGTAATGATATGAATACAACATTGTTTTTCTTTAATTACCCGCGAAAAAATTCGTTTACTACAAATGAGGTTGATATTCATCAGTCTAAATAAACGATGTTATTTTCGCATTGTTGCTATGAAACATTCAAAATTGAGCTATAGATAAATACAAAACATTTCACTTTTTAAAAGATGGTTAATAGATATAATGCTTGACTCGTATGATTAGCAAATCATCAAATATTAGCAAAAAAATCTCTAAACCTAAAAAGGGCTAGCATTCAAGGTGGCCGCCATATTGGAAAACTGGACTCCAGATGGGAAATAATATACCTGCCTAGAAAGGGGGGATTGAAAACTCCAGGTTGTTGAATTGATTTAGCTAACATCCATGTTTTTAATACGAGCACTTTTCAAAAGCAACCAATTGGCTGCCACAACAACCGCAAAAGGCAGCCACATGTGACTAACACGCATTCCGTATGGATATGGCCTTTAATTTGACCCTAGTTTTCGATGCATGACCACTGGTGAGGGAAATACGAGGGCGAATGCCTATACTGCCCTCCGATGATATATATTTTGGCACAACAACAAAGCTGCATTGTTTCATTCATTATTTATTAATAAAATGTGCGTTTCATTGACTCGCACTTAATTTGCGTTTTGCAAATCGCCCATTCTCCTCCCCCTGGTGCGCATACCTCTTAGCACAAAAATGCAATTTCATTTTTTTCTTTCTTTCTTTGAAGCCTGGTCTTTTACGCTTTATATTTGAACGCATATATATATTCCCAGGCACATAGTATATGCAATCAATAACCGATTTTAAGCGCAGTTCTCGATATAAGACTGCCAATTTAGTAATTTCTCCCGCATGACTAGACACGCCCCCCTACCCTATTGCGAACCCCCTTAATAATGCACTTTTAAATTATAAAAGGCTAGTATGGGGTTTGAAACGACAAATAATGATGAAATGAGACTGGCGGGGATCGATGGAGGATGCCTGGCTGGGAATTATTAGGCAGTTGTACGAGGATGGAAAGGAGAAATGCATTATCTCACTCTTCTGTTCGCTATTTTTTTTTCTTTTTTTGAGTGACTTTTATTTAAGTTTGCATTTTAACATGCATGACTGTGGGCCTATTTATAGCGTTGATAAAAACCCAGTGTTTACGGCATTTTGCGCACCCATGGTATATATATATATATATAAGCTTTTCCCCGCCAGTCTTCATACCCAATCTGAAATTAAGTGTATCCTGCAGAGAAGTACTCTTTGCTGTAAGCGACATTTATGCCGTTATGCTAATAAGAAAAAGGGGAAAACCCGAGGTCTCCATAAACACACAATTTAAGAGAGACGTAAAAAATGCTTTTGCAAATTGGACCCGCCGAATGTCACGAAAATATATAGACGGGAACTGTTAAGAGCCTAACGGGATTTCTACCCGTGGACGTGGCCGGCATACGCACGACCACCAAATTCGCCATTTCCGTTTCTTGATGGCAGCCGCACGTGGACGGAATCCGCCATTTCATCATTAAATTCTGGGATTGTTTGGAGACAAAAATAGGAGTATATATATATACACCAGAAGCGCACCTTAGCTTTTTCTCCCTCCTATGTGAATGTTATAGAGAAGTGACCAACATTCGTAACAGAGCGTTTTCGATTAGGAAAACCCCTTCGTCCTAAATAAGGCACTTAAAAGCGTTTTTATTAAATTTCTTTTTCGTAAAAATTGGGTTTTTGTTGTTGTTTGGTTGGCGGCATGACTTTAATGAAATCGCCATGCGGAATTCATAATGAAAAATGGAATCCGACGAACTTGTATATAAGCTTCCTGGTTATCTGCAAACTATGCAAACGTATGAAAGATGGCGGATTAGCGCCATTTTTACGACTTGTTCGGTTTGACGAAAGGAGCTGCGGAAATTTCTCACATTTGTAAATTTTCGCGTTCCGAACACAAATGTATCCTTAAAGCCGGATCTCCACCAAGACGTACATTGTACGTATATACACGTTTTTACAAACATATGCAAAAAAAGTTTGCCCTCCGGGTTTGTTTCAGCGCCATTTTGTAAATATATGTAAATATCAAAATTGTACACCTATTACATAAATGTCTTTAATAGCTGTACAATTTTG
>JAQGAE010001129.1:0-25695 GCA_034696685.1 Julus scandinavius
CCCCTCTAGAGGGGTCTTTAACATGCAACAATTTACATGGGACCTTGGGTTTAAACCTCGACCTGAGAGCGAACCCCGCACCTTAGGATCGAGAAGCAAGCTGCCAGATTCTATGAGGGGGATCTGGGAAAAATGGACACAGTGTGCACAGGAGGTGGGGTCAACTTTTGAAGGAATCAGGCAGACGTCCATTTTGAATGGCCTCTATGCCCATTTATGACGGTGAGGGCTATGCTGTTAACATGACAAACGACTTGACCTACCATCCCTAACACGATCTCGGACTTTACTGGCTTGTGATAGGGTTGAACGATGGGCAGGCCTAGAGGGGTAACCCACTCCAACGGTTGACCGCACACCTTTGAAACGAGCTTGGCAATTTCCGTAAACCAGTCCTACGGAAATATACATAGTTTGTTTGTTCAATTTGGACAAAATCACCATATCATTTAAGGTTTTGTCGATTTAAAAGAGATAGAAAATCAAATACGCTTGCCTGGATCTCTTTTGTAGCAGTAAACATTTGCTGAAGACTTTGAAAAGTCTTTTGAGTTAAATATAATGATGCTGCCCAGGCCTGATCTTGCGGGAAGTTGGGGAGGTCCTTAAGCTGCTTGTCAATTTGTTCACGGGCTCCATAACGCGTGACGCCGTAAACGGTTGTCATCACAGTTTGTTTAATGACCTGAAAGGGATGCACAACCGCTCTCAAGTTGCTGATTACGGTTCTCCTTTTCCAATATATATCGATTACAACGTAAATTGACCTTTCTTTTAATGTGGCCTTCCAAAACTCTGGCAACTTTGTGGCCATTTTGCGCATCTTTAGCACGCTCTTGTTCCACCTGTTGAGATTAAAATATTGCTCATTAGTATCTACATTTTTTCTCAAATTATGCTTAAAAATCAATAGCCCAATCCACAGAATAGATTTCGCCCTTCACGAAAGTAAAATTGCCACATTTTTTAAAGATGTCAATGTGTGTGAATGCAGCGAGTGACAATTTTTCAGCCGATTATAAAGCTATTAAGCACACATGCATTGTGGGATTTAGTACTTTGGATTGTTTGGTAATTTATAATAGATATGAAGAGAGGTAGGAGCACGATTGCGGCCGATTTTTAGAGGAACTATCTTGGGATTTGACTGGAAACAGCTGTGGAAAACCGCGAAAATCACAGTCATGGTGGTGACTCGGGACTTGAACCCAGGTTTCCCCGAATGAAAGGCCGGTAGCGTCATGCACATAGCTGTGCTTTGACACGCAATAATACTTCTAGTTGCGATTTCTACCGATTAGCAGGATCATATTCCACGAACATCTACTCAATGCCTGAAATCTATTCCTTGACTCGGGCTGATACGAGAACGTCTCTGCTTACTAAATTCGCAATACCGGAGTATACATCCTGAGGTTTAGCCATCGGATACAAATTAACTTGTTTGGCACCTTGTTCATCCCGTCCTAGGGCGGCATAATGCTGCAAGCCGTTACATGAGCCATCCTAGGACAAGAGATTAAAAAAACTGTGAGTTTACTAAAGTAACAGCTTGTATCGCTAGAAAGATGTTTTTTCTTCTTCTCTCACTTACTTGATGAATTGGGAAATGACAAATGTATTTCTTCGGGTCTGGTGACCGAATAGCATTAGTAATTTCTTTGCAACAAGCTAAAGTTTGCCAACATTCATCTGATTTCGTCCACCATCTTCGACCCTAAAAGCCAAAAAAAAAATGTAATGCGATGTTCTTTCAAGATTAACTAATACCAACAACAGGTTTAATCTTAACATTTAACGGATTGTCGGCAGAATCCATGATTTCATCTATCGCTTCATTAGCGCATTCCAAGCGAGTTTTGATATCCTCGCTGTAATCGAAATAAGAAAATTTAGACAATAGTGCGGAACAAAAGTGTTGCCGAAGTTTTAGATCGTGTTGCTATTAACTGTTTGTTCAGTCCGGTTAAATTGATGAGGTGAATTTTCAACCAATCCAAGCCGTTTTCACCTAAAGGTTCTCCTTTGGCAAACAGCAGTATGCTTCTGGTCATATCTCCTCCTGACAATTAAAAACATTTTTGAACATTTAACTTACTGCTCATAAAAGTCCAATCATGCAATTATATGGAAGAAAAATTCTGTATATTTACCGAGATGATTGAAGTGTGGAGGGCAGGGATACACTCTCCCACGGAAATCTATGTTGTATGGAAACCAGAATATCTTGTCACGAAACTAAATGAGAAATAAGGTCGGCATAAGCATTAACGAAGCTCGATTTCTTATTATTTTGATGATCTTATAACAATTACAGCCAAATTAAGCAACTCTCCATCTACACAATTTTTAGTTCCATACCGCAGATTTATTTTGGTAATCATTTAAAATGAGAAATTCAAAAAATAACTTTAAACGAAGACATACGTGATTGGCTATCGATAATTTGTAAAGGCCATCACACCTCAAGCTGTGCATTTCAAGTCGCTTATTTTTCAAGGCTATTCTCTCTCTGTATGCATTGCCCCTTTCTTCCTTGCTCATATCCCTAGCATGAAAACGATCAAAATATATTATGCCGAAATATCACCTAGAATTAAGATAGTAAATAATGTACTGTTACTTACAAAGTGATAGTTGGAAATGGCGGACATTCGGATGAAGGAGGAGGAATTTCCAAAGCTGCATCCCCCTTATTGTTGAAAATTTCGAGAATAATGTCCAGAATCTGGCAAATGACAATTTTGATGAAAGTGTTAGTTAACATAAAATCTTAATAATGGCATAAAAAAATAGGTCGTTTCTTTATACCGGCTTATTGATTTTCCACGGGCATTCTCCTAGCTGGTTAAGCGAATCGAAAAGAGGGAAAAGCTGCTGGTTCGGAGTCTGTTCCAGCTTTAATTTTTGATGGCACGCAGCATCTGGTAGGCGAACAATTTTTTCTAAAGAAAGAATTAAATCAAGCATTATCAAACAAGACGTCTAGGGAATTGGGATACGGTATACCATTTTCAAGCCCAATAATTCACATGGCAAACTTGCATGGCTCTACATTTATACAAAACATGATATTTACTGAAATAATTTCTTATCATATTTGCTAATGCTTTGGCCATGCTGTTCATATGGCAATACTGTGACTTTTGCCAGGAAAGGGGCCATTCAAAAAATTCACTTCCTACCTCATAGACGTCCTTATTATTACTATTATTTTTTTTTGAAAAGTAGGGTGTCCAGAAAATGTATTGGAACATACAATGTCCCATCCTATAAATTTCCAAGCACTCATCTCGTTACCAAATCCACGACATTTTTCCAGATTTTTCTGATTAACGGAATTTTCCTGACCATGAAGGTGAATTCCAGCATAAAATTTGTGTTTAACACAAAGTTAGGCATAATTCCCGATTTCCCGAGGTTTTAAAAATTCAAGTAAATTTGGGACTGGGGTCACATTTCTTCTGCTACCCATTTCCCCTGTCAGCGACCTTTAAAACCAAATTAAACAGAAAATCCAAAAACTGAAAAATATCATCATTAGTGGACGTCCATAATGGCATTCCCACTCCGGGGGTTTCAATCACACCATTTTGTAAGGGTAGCAAATGTGCGAGGTTCTCTTTTATTAAAAATAAAACATTACACATACCAGATGAAAGGAGGTATCCCCCACTTCTAATGGAGGTCCATGGCAGAGGAGGAACTACTGAGGGTAAGATGGTACCTTCGAACGTCAACTTATCCTTCATTTTATTTTGGTACAAATTAATCACTACTGGATGCGGCTAAGAGATAGATAGAGAGATTAGCTACCAATTTCATGTTGAGTTGCAGTATTATGTTGTATTAGTGTAAATTCCTAAAAAGGAGTAAATTACCATGATTTCTTCTTTGGTTTTAACGCTATTGTTCCTGTAAACACTGTAGAAAGCTGGGGTCTGACATCTTCGGGTTTAAAAAAAAAGTTAGTACAATCGCTGGTTAAATTGAAGTTAAATAGGAGGTATCTTAATTCAATTTTTACCCTGGAGTGCCATCAGATTTCAGGACATTCGTGAAGATTTTCGTTTCATTAATGATGATATCGTACATGAACTTTCCTATCTAAAATATAGTAAAAATAGACAATTTGTAGCTCAAGAATGTAATTGTTGAAAAACAACAACAAATAAAAATATGAGATGCTCACGCCAACAAGTACATGGCCCGGCCAAGTTCTGTCATCAACATCCTAAAAAGTGAATTACATTATTGTAAAAATGAATAAATTACAACTTAAGGTAATTTAACGAGGGAAAACTTACAATACTGGGACCATCCATGTTTTCGTTCGTTAGTTTTTGCCAGTATTCCCTCGGCGTATACTGAGATGTCAGTGTCGGATTAACGTAATATTCGCAATATTTCCGATAGAGAGATTTTATCTGTTTACAGAATAAACGACAGTGAATTACACCTACCCATCAAGAAGTGAACAATACATAAGAGTAATATCACCAGTTTTCTGAATTTATTTTTAATGCAACTTTTATTGCAGGGATCTTACCTTGTCGACTATTCCCTGTTTTTGTTTTTTGGCTATCAAATAGCTGTTCATCACCTTCTTTCCAATTCCGTAGTGCAACGCAGACACGGTGAAACTAAACGTCTCCGACGACTCTGCCAAGTGTCTGATTTCCTCGAGCATAATATCCACATAATGCTCTGGTTCGAGGGCATTCAAAAATGGATGCAGGGTAACGACTTTGCCATATTTTGGTCCTGGACATTCAAAAAGTAAGCTATTTGATATTGTAACTGCGATCGAGATTGACTGTTAGCGTCAATATGGTAAAGAGACAGCGTACCTTGTTGCTTTTTTATCAACTTAACGTTTTCTACGAATGAGTGAAGCAAAACTGCTCTCCAATTTTCCTCGCAATCCCGAAGAATAGATATCTACGAGTCGAATTTCGCATTTGTACCCGGCAACTCTAACTAATCATTTTAATTAGTGAATGGCAGGTTTGAATTGCTTACCGTATTCTCAAGGTTTTTGTCAGTTTTGTTCGATAGTGTTTCTATGGATAGGACGTGGACCTTATTCGATACTTCAGTTTCTATCTGGCATTTTGTGTTCGCCAAGAGCTGCTCGTGTGTTAATGCCCCACCCAAGGGATCGTAAAAGCGTTCCTAAAAAAAACGTACACCAGGATTAAACTATAGTGGAGAGTGGGTAGGAATGGGACATTGCCTATAATTTAAAATTTGAAAGTGTAAAAAGTTTGACACTTGTGTTCCCGCATTTGTTTGTGTAAAATGGTGGACTTCTAATGAAATACAAGAATACAGGAAGGAAAAGTGTGATTTCACTACCAAAAAGTATGTTTTTATTTCAAATACTCTTCTAAAAGAATTGTATATAGAGGAAACGTTTTCAAATTAAGTACATTAATAGCAGATGTGTTCTAGTTTTTTGTTGTTTTTAAGTGCCTTACCTTTGGATGTTGTTTATTCAAACGTGACAGTAAATTACAAGAGTAATGCCTCAGATTCTCCTTCGGAATCGGCTGAAAGTCGGGGTTCACTAAGCGCACCATCTAGAAAAGCATCCATCAATTTTAAAACTCCAATGACGGTAAATTCAAAAACTAATTCAGGAAATTGTAGCTCAATTTCAAAAACTAACTACCTCAATGACACGTTTCCTCTGGTCATTAATATAAATACATTGTTGGTCTATTTTCGCAATGTCTAATTCCTGAAAGTAAACGCAGACATTTTTTTAAAAAAGGCATTGTAAAACAATAACAATTATAAAAGAAACGTACGTATTTTTGTGCATCCTGTAGCACTAGTCGAATGATCCTCTTTTCCGGGATAGGTAATCGAGAGATGCATTCTAGGCATGCTACATAAGTTTGCAAGTTTGGTCTGATTTGCTCATGTCGAAGAACACCTATTAGTTCTTTAAGTTTGGACCAGTTGCCCTAATTCATCCATAGTTTAGGGATAGAAAAAGAATAAAAAATACGTTTTAAACTAAGTGCCGTGCAGCGCTTCAAGCTATTATGACTTACTTTTTGTGCATGACCAGTGAGGACGATGTTGAACAGTCTTACATCTGTTACTCTCGAGGCATTGTGAACATGTTTGCCTTTGGCGTTGTAAGACATTAGAGTACTGTGTGCCAGATTAACCTAGATAATGTCAAAATTTAACACCTCTTTATTAAATGTTAATGAATTCGACAGATTCTCCGATAATAAGATATTTCCTTCATTTACCATGTCCAAATTAATGCATACGTCAAGGAACGAACTTAACGAAACATTTAAATGCATGTCTTTCCCCAATTTTTCCAGTTCATCCTTCTTAATTTTAAACACTTTATCCTGTTTTTGTTCGTTTAAGGCTTTTTTATTTAGGGGTAATCTGAAAGTTGAAAAAATGGGATAGAGGATATAAGTTCAGATGTTTTTTTTTTTACTCGTGAATGTTGATGTTTGCAGTAAGTAACGATTTGTTAGGAGGAAGTCTATTCCTACCTTGTCTTTTCTGCTGCTTCCCTTTTCTTTGATTTTGCATTTTTATACATTTCATCCATTTCGCCAATATCTAGACCTAGGTTTGGCAAGGACATTGACCTTTCATCGTCTAAATTTCGATTAAGCAGTTCCAATCGAGATGAGCTCATGCTTTCCAAATTATACAAGGGATCCAAAGTAAAATCATCGACAATTGCCACATCGGCTAATTGAGCACTAATAGTACCACTCGAGTTCTCCGTGCCAGTTTTAACAAAATGTTGTTTTTGAGACTGTCGACTCTTTTTTTCAGTTAATTCTTGAACAATTTTAGTAACAGCTTTGTCCAAGGTAGAATTAATTACACCTTTTGTCGTCGAAGACGAGCAACCAGCAGGATTTAGAGTCCGCGATGATAAAGGCGTCGTATTAATTTTAGGGGCACTATTATCTCCGTTTAACATATCGGTCCTTGCTGCATCCCTACTTTTATTTGATGATGTCGCACTCCCTGGACCTTTCGTACAGTGCAATTCTGTATGGATGGTAGCAACCAGGTTTTTTAGGATTTCACTCGAAGACGATTTTTTAATGACAGCCCTTTTTTCCTTAATATTATTCCTTGAAGTTTCTGCCACTGTCAGGATTGAAGAGAATAACAGGTAAATTAGGACGCTACTCGACTACACCAGGCTAGGAAGGGACATTGCCGTCTAACCTTGTATAAGTCCAGAATATTCGCCAGAATTAGCCTTTTTCTTTTTTTTCTTTAGTTGCATACGGATTACAGATATTTGGGTATTTGTAGATTGCTGTCTATGTGCTAATTAAGTGAAAAACAAGTTGTATATAATTTAACCAATGAAGCTAGCGCTTCACGGATTATACGCCTTGCCACACAATTTTCAACTTACTTTGGACGACTGTTGAGGTAATCCTTGAAAGTCTACATAATGGGCAAACCACTGTTGAATTTAAATTGATACAGTTTGAAGGAATTGCGTTGGAAATACGTAATTTAGATATTGGACATCTTAGCATATACATTTTTGTATATGCACGTGCATTAGGACAAGCAGCTCGACAGCCGTCTAGTAACAACACCTTGCGGGAACGTAACAAACTGAATGGCTCGTGACAGGAAATACGCAATATGGCACATTAGCGATTATTAGCTCAATTTGAGGCTCTTTTTTTAAAAGGCTTCATGACATGTTTTGAGTTTGCGCAAGTTTGAAGAACGTTTTTGTTAATTCCGAAGGTAAGAATTCGGTTTTTGAATTAATCAAATGTGATTTAAAGGTAATTAAGGCTTGCGATAGTGCCATGGCATGTATCATTATAATGATACATGCCATGGGAACAATATATTGTTCTTATTTTGGAAAGTTCCCAAAATTTTAAAAAAATAGGCATATTTCCATGAAAGCAGCTGTCAGGGTTCAAAAAGGTTAAAAGGTCGGTATATTAATTGGATTGTCTATGAACGCCATAACAGTAGTGGATAACATAAGTTATGGATGGCATTCCTGCCTTGATTTTACGCGCAGGGCAAAACACGCTAGTCCCTCCTCCCATCCATCCTTCACCACCCAAACTTGCGCCCTCCCCCATCCCCTCATCCATTCTCCCCTGGCATCTGTGCTACGTAAAATAAGTGTACTTATCAAGTTTCAACAATAATGAATTTAATATATATTCTCCACAAATCCATTTTAATACTTTGGCAATCCCCTAGCCACCGGCGTGGCTCCTGGTGGCTAGGGTTCGCCATTGGTGTGATGAGGAAGCTATACATACTGGATCTCCAAATACATAGATTTCAGTTAGGATGAAGACGACCAAAAACATATGTTGAGGTTGAGCATGATATGGCTTATTTATGTAGGTAGTTGTTTACATTATTTTCCTGATTATAAGTGATAAAATAGATATTGCATGGGCTCGTCACTCCTGATCACTGATAAAGTCATCATTCGTCTATTGTTATAAACGAATTTATCGGTCGTATAAAATATATTGTGATATAAGCTATGAGAACTGTTCTCCGGTCACTCGGAAATTCTAAGTCAAGTAGAAAGTGGTAACGGCTATATTTTTGTCTCATTTTGTGTAGTTGTTACGTGCTAGTGTCTTTGAACTTTATTAATGCAATGGAATCGCAGAAAAAACGTAAGGATTTGAGCCTGAAAGAGAAGATTGCAATATTAGAACAGTACGACGAGTTGCCCAAAACTAGTCAACGGAAGGCAGCTTTGCTGTTGAAAATTTCTCAGCCGCTTCTCTGCAAAATGTTAAAAAACCGCGACGAGCTTGAAAAACGAGCAGAACTGAATGAAAATGCCGAATGTAAAAGAAGTCGGTGCGGAAAAGATGAGCAAGTAGAAAAAGCTCTTAAACGTTGGTTCACTAATATTCACGAACGAGATGCCAGTGTTAGCGGTCCACTGATGCGACGAAAAGCAGAGCAGCTAGCAGCAAAATTCGGAAAGAATGACTTTGTCGCAACAAACGGTTGGTTCAGCCGTTGGAAAAAGCGAGAAAATATCGCTTATAGTCGTACGCAAGGGGAGCAAAAAAATGATGTTCCAGCCGCGGAAACGTGGATCAAGGAACAGTGGCCAAAGCTTCTTTCCTCGTATTTGCCCGAAAATGTTTACAACGCCGACGAAACCGCGCTTTACTTCAGAGCTTTGCCAGAGCATTCCTCTTTATTCAAAAATGCAGGCATGAAAGGGTACAAGTCATTCAAGGAGCGTGTTACTGTCCTGTGCTGCGTGAGCATGACTGGTGTTAAAAGAAAACTCTTAGTGATCGCAAAGAGCCAGGCTCCAGGCTATTTCAAAAATGTGAAAAGCTTGCCAGTGGATTACAATGAGAACAAGACTGCTTTGATGACTGGCCATATCTTCAACGATTGGTTATTGAAATGGGATAAAGAGTTAACGCATGACATTCTTCTACTCATCGATAATTGTACAGCTCACATTATAAATGCAAACCTGAAACATATCAAAGTGGTTTTTCTACCCTTAAATACCACGTCACTGATCCAACCTTGCGATCTAGGAATCGTGCAAGCGCTCAAAGCCCACTACCGTCTAGAAATGCGTGTCAGAATCTTAGAATTGATGAAGGACACCGAACAGTTTGGTCCACATGACTTGACGAAAACGACGAGTCTTTTGGAAGCATTACATCTTTTGACAATGTCTTGGAATCGAGTGTCTCCAAATACAATTCGGAAATGCTTCGCTCATGGAGGATTTGCAGAAGACAAAATTTTGGAAGACAGTGCCTACGAAATTGATGTCCCGACTGATATGAACATCGAAGATTTCGAAGAATGGATGGCAGTTGACGAAAATATTCCTATAGCTGCCCAACTGACTGAAATTGACATTTGCCAGACTGCCTGCGAGTCAAACAAAGAGTCGAACGATAAAAATGATTCTGAAGCTGACAAATACGAAACGAGCAATTTAGCCGAGAAACCGCCAACAAGTGCCGAGATGAGAGATGCACTAAGAATATTGAGACTCGGGGTTCATCACCTATCTACCGACTTTCAGGTGCAGTATGAATATGACAATTTTGTTAACGAACTTCTACGTAAAAATTGTGAGCAAACTGAGATGAGCGAGTTTTTTTTAGAGCTGTGAATAAAGTAGATTTTATGCAAGTGTTTATATAAATTTATTTTACACATCAGTAATAAACCCTTTCTTCTGAATAAAAACATTTTCAAAAACCATGACTTTATAAAAAACAAAACAGTGGCCATGTTTAGCCTAACTGAAGAAATAAGTTGACTGTAAGATATTCTTTAGATCAAAGTTTCCTGTAAAAGAAATGAAAAATCATTTAGGAACTAGAAAGATACAAAAGTCAAGAAAGCACCCAACCATCCAACAATTTATTTTTTTGAATTCTGTTGTGAAAATTGTCAAAAACTAAAACTCGGAAAATGTGGATGGACGTGGCAATTTTGTGTTTTACTTACCAGTCTTCGGTGGACAAGTAAGAAGTTTATTTAACTTTATCATGGCAGCTTTAGCGGGAGCAGATTTACAATCTGCAATTTCACTGAAAAAGATTGCTCAGAAAATTGAACGATAGTCAAATGAAGAGTTATGATGAAAAAGGAAAATAAGCTTTAAACTTACAAATCTGTGTAGCTGTACTTATTTGTTAGGAACTTTGACAGATTCTCTAAAATTGGTTCAGTGTGAAGTGCGACAAATTGTTCCCGACAAATCTGGAAAAAATACATTATAAAAGTCGCCAACATTATGGGAAACCACCATATTTACTTGTGTATTGACCACGCCTTTTTCTACAAATTAAATGCAGAGTTAATATTGGCAATTATTTCAACCCCTCCCCCTCCGGAAAAAGTGACTATAAATTTGGGGGGGGGGGTTATTATACAAGTAAATATGCCATTTTGAGGAGAATCGTATAAAAGTACCGTATTCATTATTTTGATGCTCGATGGATGTGTCCAGTAGCAATCATGCACGGAAACGAACGTAATTCCTTTCCTATAATAGTAACAAGGATTTTTTTTCTCACAAATATATAGAAAGAAAAAGTTTTTGTATAAATAGGCCAAAATATTTTACCTCTGACAAAATAATGATGTTAACATCATGTGTGCCGCATCCAAAGAATGAATGAAATTGGGTGGAAAGGCATTTGTTTGTTTCTGTACATCTGGATAGCTGAAACAAACAAAATAACCTCATATTTATTAGTTGTTAATATAGTACACCAAATGGATAATAATTTTTAAAAATGGCTCACAACTTAACATCCATCTGGCTTTTCGTTTTATAGTTTTTACCCTAATGGAAAAAAAAGAGCAAAGCAGCAGATTAGAGAAAAGTTTTGTTAAAAATTTCAAGATTCTAGTAAAATAAATGAACCCTACTGCTCCGAGTGATGTGGGCACTGAGAAATGTTCGTAATAGGGTTGAATAATAGGTAAACCAAGAGGGGTGACCCATTCTACTGACTGACCACACACTTTAGAAATAAGGTGGGCAACTTCCGTTAACCAATCCTGAAAAATGATTAAATGAAAGCGTATGAATAATTAAAATGTACGATTAAATACGGTATTACTCGTGTAATGACCCCACCCACATTTTAAAGACATTTTTTTCAGAAAAAGAAATTACGTAATTTACTGATATACAGTAGCTTAAGAACCCGCTTAAGAAGTTTTAGATCTCTAGGTCCTTGAAAAACCTCTTAACAGGTTTCTACTGTATCTAATTTACCCCCACTCAATGCTTGATACAAAGACCAATTGTGGTCGTCAGCAAAGTGAGAGTGACTGAACATGATGCAGTAAGCATGGTACATCTGCTGTAATTAAAGTGTTATAATTTGAATGTTTAATATATATGTATATATATATTATGCCGTTAATCACTGGATATTTGCCCAACAATACAAATATATCTATTTATAGTGCGTGTACTAGTACTAAATATTAAAGTAAATATCTTTGTGCAGTGTTAACATGTTTTATGTAATAGCCCCACCAATGTTTAGGAGGGCACAAATTTGTCAAAAACGTAGGACCGATACGTGAGTAAATATGGTAAAAGTTATACCTGCGATAATTCTATTTTCTTAAAAAAATATTCTCAATTTTTTTAAACACTGTGTTGAAAATTTAAAGGATGAGCCTTAAAATCCTTGAATTTTTTCCAGCGTTTACCGGACACCTTACAGTTGAAATTCTCAAACCTGTATTTCTTTTGTGGCGGTAAACATTTGATGTAGACTTTGAAACGTCTTTTCAGCTACATACGTTGATGCTTCCCAGACCTTGTTTTCTGGAAAGTCACTGATGTCCTTCAGTTGCTTGCAAATTTGTTTACGAGCTCCGTAACACGTAACTCCATAAACCGTGGTCATCACGGTTTGTTTGATGACCTGCAGTCGAAAGTAATGCTACATTTAAACACACTCCCCAACAATAACTATTTGTTTGGCAATGGAAGTGAACAAACTCAACTGACCTTTCTTTTAATAAAGCCTTCCAAAACACTGGCAATCGGAACGCCATCTTTGGCATCTTTAGCACATAGCTTTTCCACCTGTTGGGATTGAAATGGGATTCATTAGTATTTACTGAGACAGCATCAACCAAAATTGATCACATCAAAGTGCGGCTCCAATGTATTTGATTTTCATGATTGTCAATGTGGGTACTTAGTGACAGGGGTGGTAATTTTGAGACAATCATCTTTTTGCCACGTTTAAATTTCGTGAGCGGGGCTTCATGGTGCCATTTCAGATATTTGGAGATGCACGCACTTCGATCATATTGTGGTCACTTCCGAAAGCACTGGCAACCATATTTTCTGAATTACGGTCATTTTTTATTGTAAAGGGGGCACTATGCATGCGGTATTCGGCGAGTGCAGAATATTTCCCTTTTCCAGTTTTTTGCCGAAGTCTTTACTAAGTGGAGAGTACTCAGTACACGCATTTCACCGAGTGCAGTTTGTACGGGAACAACAATAATTGAATCTGAATCATAATTAAAATTATATCTCAGAGCACAAATTCTATTGTAGAAAACTGATCGACAAATATTTAACGTATCGTTTCATTCATATAATATCATCTCTTACTGTTAAACCACTTGACGAATATGTGTACCGAGCGCAACTTTTTCACGACTCCTGACGGGAAAAGGCGACTTCCTAGGCGAGTACCCAATACTACTAAGAATTTGGCAAGTAGCCATTCTGGACTCGCCAAATGCCACAGTCTGGCCATAATTGTAAATGCAAAGGCTGAATATATTTGACCTGGTCAGTTTCAAATCGTAATTATTGAACTTTAAACGATACCAGCAACTTTCTAAAAGTATCCACATTTTACAGTATATCTAGACTTACTAAATTAGCAACATCGGTGTAAACGTCCTGAGGCTTGGCCATCGGAAATAAGTTAACTTGCTTGGCACCATCTGCATCACGTCCAAGTGCGGAGTAATGCTGCAATCCATTACAAGAGCCATCCTAAAAAAATAAAAATAAACGCATTTTTGTACAGATTGTTAAATTACTTAAGCAATTTCAATACTAAATTTTCTTTACTTGTTGGACTGGAAAATGACAAATGTATTTCTGCGGTTCAGGCGAGCGAATAGCATTTGTAATTTCCATGCAGCATGCTAAAGTTTGCCATGGCTGATCTGATTTCGCCCACCATCTTCTTCCCTGAAATATGACAAACCAGTTTAATAACACACACGACAACTGGGAATCGAGTTAATTCCAACCAATTATTCGATCTTAACGTGTAACGGATGGTCACTAGAATCGATGATTTCCGGCATCATTTTATTGGCATAAGACAAGCGATTGAGAATGGTGTCTCTGTAATTGCAACAAAAAACTTTTAGAACAAAACGAAGAACCAAAAAAAAAAAAAAAAAAAATACCTCCACTACTTTTGAGAACGTTTCATTACTGTTTTTTTAATCCGGTTAAATTTATGAGGTGAATTTTAAGCCAATCCAGGCCTGTCTTGCCTAACGGTTTTCCCTTGGCAAATAACAATATGCCTCTGCTCATGTCGCCGCCTAAATGAATCAAACGTATTTTGGAATCTATTTAATTTATCCATCATTTAAGCATAGCCATTATATATAAGAAGTATCCATTGTTTTTACCAATATGATTGAAGTGTGGAGGACAGGGATACACTCTGCCACGGAAATCCATATTATGAGGGAACCAGAAAATCTCGTCACGATACTAGTTAAAACAAACACAATATTAGGTAAAAGTTTCTAATTATAATAAAAAGATATCATAAACAACAGACTTACGTGATTTGCTATTGATAACTTGTAGAGTCCATCGCACCTCAAACTGTGCATTTCAGCCTTCTTCTTTTGCAGCCGTTCCCTGTCTTTGATTATTTTAGACAGTTCTTTTTTGCTCATGTCCCTTTTGTAAAATTGAAAACGATTGTTAAAACTGCTACATAAAAATGTTACGGAAGATAACGGTTGTTAGGATTTTACTTACGGACTAGGTAAAGGCAATGGAGGAAATTCGGATGATGGAAGAGGAATACCCAACGCTTCGTCCCCCTTATCATTGAAAACTTCAATGACTATGTCCAAAATCTAGTAATGATAATGTCAGAAACTTATAGACATATGTACTGATAACTTAATAACGGTTTAATATTAATATAAGTTATTGTACGGGTTTGTTAATTTTCCATGGACATTCGCCCAGGTGGTTAAGCGAATCGTAAATTGGGAAAAACTGCTGGTTTGGAGTTTGCTGCAACCTAATTTGATGTTCGGAACCAGCACCCGGTATACGCATAATTTTCTCTAAAAAGTAAATGCAAAAATGAAAACAGATTTAAACACTACGAGGAACTGCATAAAGGTTTCGTTGTATGGTCATATGCAAATTCGCTCACCAGTTGAGAGGAGGTACCCCCCACTTCCGATAGAAGTATATGGTAGAGGAGGAACCAAGGTTGGTACAACGTTTCCTTCAAACGTTAGGGTATCCATCCCTTCTGCTCGATACATGTCAACAATTATGGGATGTGCCTAAAAAAATTAATAAAGTTAATTTACCTTCTGTTTAAATTGCTTATGCGAAAGTTTAGTAGAAATGCTGAAAATTACTACGAAGCTTATTACCCCGATTTCTTCTTTAGGTGCAATTGCTTTAGCCCGAAAAGAACTAAAGAATGCATTTCTTTGAGTCCTTAGAAATAGTAAGTTTACCAATTAAAATGACAATAATTTATTGAGCAATAAAATCGGAGATTTAATTAAGCAGAACTAATACCCTTGAGTGGCTTCAGATTTCGATGATTTCTCGGTTATCTTCACTCGCTTAAGGATGATATCGTACAAAAACCTTCCTATCTAAAATGTAATTTAAACAGCGGATAAGTAAAGAAAGGATGGAATTGTACGAATTGAAAAAGTAGTACAACTCACGCCAAAACATATATAGCCTGGCCAAGATTTTTCTTCAAAATCCTAAAACGAGTTTAATTTCGGTAAACAACTACTTAAAACTTCATAGGTAATTAGCATATGAAAAAAAAAAGGTATTGTGAGCTTACGATAGTGGGACCATCCATGTTTTCATTTATGAGTTTCTGCCAAGATACCCTCGGTGTATACTGAAATCTCCGTTTCGGGTTAACATAAGATTCACAGTATTTCTGATAGAGAAATTCAATCTGGAGAAGAAGCGAATTCCAATATTTTTTATTTATATCGCCATAAGGGCAGATCGATACATAGATTAAAACTTGAAAACTTATTAAGTGGGAAAAAATAAATTATAATTGTACTTTTGGGACTGTGCGATTAGACTTCCTAAGTGGGTTCTACAGTAGTTATATATTGAATTTTCAAAATAAATCAATTTTCCTTGGCAATTCCAGTTTTTACAGATCTGGGGGAACCCTGCGTTAAATTTTATAAACATTTCATTGCCATAAACCTACCTTATTGACCACCCCTTGCTTCTGTTTCGTAGCTATCATATACCTCTTCATCACCTTAAAGCCCAATCTGTATTGGAGGTAGTTCACAGAATGACTAAACGTTTCTGTTGTTCTTGCCAAGAGTTGGATTTCCTGAAGGACGAGATCAACGTAGACGCTTGCATCGAGAGCCGTTAGAAATGGTAGAAGGCTGATTGATTTGTCTAACTCTGCCGTTGGAAACCCAAAAATGAGAATAATGGGGTTATTAAAATCGACAGCAACGGACAAGACTAAACCCCATCCTAACGAGGAATGTGTTAATTTGGGAACGCACCTGGAAAGTTGCTGTTTAGCATTTCAATATTTCCTTTGAATGCTTGAAGCACTACAGCTTTCCACTTTTCCTCACACTCACGAAGATGAGATCTCTAAAGTTAAATTGCATAATTTAAAGCAGGAATATTTCTTCCGTTCGCATTCGATTAAAAGTTGTTTGTGCCAGCCTTTTTAAGAATAAACTATATTACCCTCTTTTCAAGATCCTCGTCCACTTTATGGGCTGATTTTTCAATGGATCGAACCACGACCTGATCCATTACTTCAATTTTCATTTGCTCCTTCAAGTTTGAGAGAAGCTGCTCGCATGTCAAACTACCACCCAATGGATCGTAAGAGTAATCCTTAGAGAAATCAGATGATATATTCAGAATCTCTACCAGTAAGTACCTTAATATTCATTATTAGTGCTTCAATTATTAATGTTCTGTTTTACGTTTCTTTAATGTATTCCTGAATTACTTTGTGCTAGGCGCATCACTATATACAGAACCCCGATTATCCGAGCCATGTGTAATACAACATGCATAATATTTGGGGAAATATTCGTAAAATTTAGGTTTAATACAAATTTAATATAAAAATCCATATTATCAGAGACTCGGTCAGCAATAAATCGGATAACTGAAGTTCCGCTGTATTTTCATTATCTAGAACTTATTGTAAATTCAAGCCGGTACCCTACAGTCAACAAGTATATTGTAACAATTGTCCGTCTTACCTCTGTAGGTTTTTCGTTCAAACAAGATGTTAAATTACAAGCGTGGTCTTCTAGATCCTTTCTTGGGGTTGGCTGAAAATCGGGACGAACTAAACGCACCATCTAAAAGAGCATTCCTCAATGTACCAAATTGTTATACTCAAATTGTATATCAGACATACTGTACTTCGAATAACCAAACTTTAATTACCTTGATTATGCGTTCTCTTTGGTCTTCCACGAAAGTACACTCGTGGTCTAGGTTAACAATATTTAAGTTCTGCGAAGAAATATATTAAGAAGGGTTAAAACTAGTGTTTGAAATTTCAGCATTGAATGTAAACTTTAGGATTTAGGCATTTCCAAGTGACATACATGTTTTTCTGCGTCTTGAAGCAAATCTTGAATAACTTGCTTATTCTGAGCCGGAAATTTGGATATGCAAGCCAGACAACTCGCATACGTTTGCAGGTCCGGCTTAATTTTCTTTTTATGAATATAAGCTAAAATCTCCTTTGCTTTGTACCAGTTACCCTATTTCAAGAAAGTTTAGGCAAAAAAGCAAATTTATGAAACTGCAGAAAAAAATTCAAGAAGACTGCAATGGCATTCGAAATTAGCTACTTACTTTCTGCGCATGACCACCGAGGACGATGTTGAATAATTTAACATCATTTAGCTTTGGAAAACCCTTATCATCCCTTTCTCTGAAACTATCGCGCATTAGTTTGCTATGTGCCTTATTAAGCTAGAGTATACGAAAAAGAATAATAAGGAACATTGTTTTTACACACTGGCAGACCACTTGACGAATTAAAAAATTCTTATTATTTACCTTGTCCCAATTAACGCAAACACCTAATAAAGCTTGCAAGGAATCATTTAAATGCAAATGTTTTCCACATTTTTTAGCATCGCCCTTCTTAATTTTCGCAGTAATTTCTCGATCAGATGCTTTGAGGCATTTTTGCCTTCGTAATAATCTGAAACGTGAACAGAACAGAGATGTGATAAAAGAATGAAATACATAAAACCTGATTGGCAGATTTAGATATCATGCATTTGCGCAACATTAAACAAAATTAATTATATTGAAAACAAATTAATAAATAACTAAGACAAAATTGAATCTTATGTAAATGGCCATCATTCAATCTTACCTATCACTTTCGGCCAATTGCTTCGTTTTTGATGATGCTCTTATATGAAACTCGTTCTCTTTATTATTAGCATGTTCTTCGTTGGTTAAGACAGCGCTACACTGGTCACTGAGTTCTTGAAGATATGGCTCAAATTCCTGAAAACTGTTTTCCGATGTGTAATCCGCCGTAGCACAAACATCGAAATCTGTTCGACCGTTCAATCCATCACTGACCATACCACTTTGTTTGCCAATATTCGAACGAGTCTTAACTAATCTTGCTTGTCGCCGACTTTTTTCAGAACTTTTCTTTTTGGGTAAATTATTAGCAAAGGATTTCAACGATAATGACGTTACACGAGTTGCTGGCGAATAATTTCCGTTCACCGCATCCGCTTTACAGTCCTCACTAGCCGCAATGGATGTCACATGTTTTTGCAAACTTTTTAGTCCTGTAATATTCAGATTGTTTAAGATTTTACTAACGGGAGATCTCCTTATTACAGCTCTGCTTTCCTTGACATTAGTTCCTGAGGGGCCTTCGACTGGAATAGTTAAACAAAGCAATTTAAGAAGTATGAGACAATGCTCAAACCAATTAAATGTTTAAAGGTACGTGCGTTTCCACGTGAGATTAAACTCTCGCGCATTTCTGCGCGTGCTACATTGTAACTACTATAGAGAGCATCTAGAGAGTTTCGCTCACATGAAAACGCAAGTATAGAAAAGGATGTGAGTTACCACTAATAACTTCAGAATATTCTCCATTTTTCATTGTTGCCTTCCTTTTTATAATTTGTGAACGAATGACAGATTTTCTGGCTGTGGCAAATGCTGAACAAGTAGGAATAAGATTGTTTAAAATTTAGCCGTAAACGTAAAGGTGCATTTCCACGTGAGATTGACGCTCGTGAGTTACTCTTTATGCATCTCGCATTCCACAAAATTTCCAAAACTTGACTTCAAGCATCTCGATGTTCTGTGACAGCTCACAAGCAGTAGCATGCACATTTTTGGACGTGCTACATTGAAAACTGCTTTAGAGAGCATCTCAAGAGGAAACGCACCTTCATAATATATTGGGCGAACCCTGCCCATCGCTCATGTTTGTAGAAATGGCTCTTACAGGAGATCGGTGGGGATTTGGGGCGCCACCGAGTTCTGGTAGTAGCTGGAGTTCAGTGTCTGGAAAGAGCCAGTCGCCGAAAATTGTGCGTGCCGCTCTACAAACATGATCGAAACTCTTAAGCAGTCCAAGACTAACTGAGGGCATTGGGCTGACCATGGTTTTAAATTAGGACTTGGGTGTGGTAGAAGGATTAGTAGTTTTTAAACGCGACCATTTGGTCCTTGTTCGGATGCTGACCTGCAAACCCTGGTGAAAAAAGCAATAGAAACCAATAGAGATTTCTATTGGTTTCTATTGTAATTTGGCCACTTTATTGATTTTAATTGTTTTCTATGGTTCCTGTATTGACTTCTATTGGCTTCTATTACTTCTATGGTTTAGCCGTGTTGACTGAACAATAGAAAACCATAGAAAACAATTTAAACCAATAAAACCAATAGAAATTTTTTATTGGTACCAATAAAAAACAATGGGCCAAATAACAATAGAAATCTCTATTGTTTTTTTCACCAGGGAGGAACTGGAAGTTTATTGAACTTGGAAGCACTTGTGGTAAACTTTTGGATTTGATTGTATAGCTTTTTATAGAATAGGTAAAACTGCCCCTTTTAAATAGTGGACAGATGTGACGTGGAATGGTTATTCTACGTCCTCAGACTGGTGATGAAAATTAATTAGAGAGAGTAGATCGACGATTAGAGAGCGCCGGTCACAAGCTCATGGATGACCATCGTCAGCTAATCCCCGAACCCTTGGATAAGGATCATAGAATCACGATTGAAAACTAATGAGCCTCCACTTCTTGAACCACATACATACATATAAGGACAACACTCAGATCAAGATCCTCAGTTTAATACTGGACTGCTAACTTCAAGGTTCGCCTAAAGCTTACATTGGAAATTATTTTGTAAAGCGTTTTTACATACTTCGAACACCATGTGGTGGGTTTTGACATATCCTGCATAATGGACAAATCACTGGTAAGCTTAAATTGATACGACAAGAAATAACAATTTTACGTATTGGATATCGAAGCATATACATATTTCAAAAACGCACGTGCCTCCTGAGCACGATAAATTTGTCACATGGACAGCCGTTAAGTAACGACGCCTAGCGGCGGCGAAAGCCAACTAAAAATTTCGAACTTTTAAAAGGTGCATTGTTTTTAAAAATGCCGGACATTATTGTAACTCCTCTTGGCAAGTATTTTTAATTAATTTAGTGACAGTTCAATAAACGCTAACGTAGATTGTACTTCAATTCATATGTAAGGTGTATTTACGGCTGCTCATGTATTTTCTGTGTTATTAACGCTAATATTTCTTTGTAGGTGCTGGCCAAGGTAAGATCAGGATGGTTGTACACTCTTTAGGTTTGGTTGGTAGGTTAAATTAAGTTTAGTTAGATGATGGACTAGCCTGCCATTGGTATAACAACAATCAGGATAAATCCATATTAATATATATATATATTTACATTTAAAAAAAAAATAAGCTGTCCAAGACGTGCCTTTCTGTGTCACTGTCTGAATTGCATTAATATGTTTACAAATAAATCCTGACAATCGATCGATAGATTGAAATTGCAAATTTTAAAAGCAGTAATAAAAGACGATAGTAGAGCTCTCTATAATTGTCAGTGATTACTGCTTTTGGCTGGCTCTTCAAATTCCGGTGGGTATATCCCCCTAACGCATTTTGCTTTTTGATATTCATTATCATCAACAACCATCAGAAACAACTGGAAAACCGTAAAAGCGCAGTGAAGATAGCAAATCCGATCGGGAATCGAATCTGAAATATTCGATATTGGAGCGGGCAGAGTGTCGTGCTGTATCAAATTCGTACAACGAGTCGTTGTCTTCCTGGTGAGACTCAAGGTTGGTTTCCTCCTTCGCGACATCCGTCGAGGCGACAAGAGTCGCAGCGGTAGATGCAGCTGTGGGGAAAAACTTGCATCGCAGCGAGGGATCGCGTCGCGAAGGTTTTCTCCATGAGGCATTCAGACCTCCTTGATTGACGAAGTGAATAAGTTCGAGACAATTAGTTTAAAAGTTCAACGGAACAGTTCCAAGGTTTATTATCTTTATATTACAAAAGTTATTGCGTAAAATGACAAACAGGCGCATCTCGCGTTCGAGAGTTAGGACAAGACTATCGGAATAGCCTCGGATTCCCCCTTATATGCTAGGTCCATCCAGGAGCAAGTGGGCTGGAAGGATCCAATTTGCCTCAGATAATTAACACCTGTCTGTCCCCGGATTTGCTCCTAAACCCATAAGGAGGAGTAATTAGACAATCATGGGAATGTAATTATAAGGTAACAAACCTATATTTGTTTACCTGAAAAGGGGGGAGGTAAAACCCCTCTCAAATCCCCTGTATAATTAATAAATAGGCCTAAGCATGATATTTTAAATTGTGGGTGTGAATGGGAACCATTACCCTATTCAATTTGGAATAAAACTATTGTCATTTTCAGGACCCTCTTCCCCTCACCTTTTGAATGACCCCCATCATCATTTACAGATGATTTCTCTTTAATATCTGCATATTGTAACTTCTTAATTTCTGGGGCTAGATCAGGTTCCCCCAGACGGTGGACTACGCCTCTGTAACGTACTCATGCTTGAAGTTAATTATGGAAATTATAAGGTTACTCTTATAAGAGTTCATCGCTATTCTCGATTCCCATGTGCAGTACTGTCCATCAGCAGTCTCTTCAGAAGTCAGCTACGATTATTCTAATTAATGTGGTGTCTATTTGACAAATAAAAATCAATTTACCGATATAACAGTTTTCCTTCTATTTATTATTGTGTGCAGATGTGGGCCGAAGCTGTATAATGGTAACTGTTGGTGGGAAGAATGTGATGCTCGATTGTGGAATGCATATGGGTTACAACGATGAGGTTTGTTTCATTGATATTGCGATTTGGATAATTGATATACCTATCATTTAGTCTGAAACATTTAAAATTGCAGCGTAGGTTTCCAGACTTTTCATTCATTTCTCAGAATGGTCCACTAACGGAGCATATAGACTGTGTCATTATAAGGTTTGTTTAGTCAGATTGCAAGATATTTATATTATTTCTTGACATTTTATTATATTAAACAAATTTATTTAGTCATTTTCATTTGGATCACTGCGGAGCTTTACCATATATGACTGAAATGGTTGGTTATAGTGGGCCAATATACATGACACACCCCACAAAAGCAATTTGTCCTATTTTATTGGTAAGCAATTTATTCGTACGTTGCTCAAGCCTAATATAATTGATAGGATTTCTACTAAAGTAGCTGAATTTTTAGGAGGACATGAGAAAAGTATCTGTGGAAAGAAAAGGGGAAACTAACTTTTTCACATCACAGATGATCAAAGACTGTATGAAAAAAGTGATTGCGGTTAACTTGCACCAGACTGTCCAGGTTGAATTATAATTAGGTTTTCAATTCCAGTTTTCCATGTGTGTAGTTCTCAAAAAATTCATCATTGCTTTGCTTTATTTTTGTTAGGTTGATGATGAATTGTCGATTAAAGGATTTTATGCTGGCCATGTTTTAGGTGCTGCGATGTTTTGTATTAAAGTCGGACAAACGTCTGTCGTTTATACCGTGAGATGATTTGAGTTTGATTACTTGTTGAATGGTTATGCAGTTAAATTTTCTTTTTCCATTTTCATTAACCCACGTTTATTTTAGGGAGATTATAATATGACCCCTGATAGACATTTAGGGGGAGCAGAAATCACCAAATTAAAACCTGATTTGTTAATCACAGAATCCACATATGCAACTACGGTAAGTCATCATTTTTTAGATAACGTAGATGACGTTTAGAAAGGCCGTATTTGTCATCAATTTTTTTGGAGGGGGGGGGGGGGGAAATAAGGTCCAAAACCATGGGGTGGACTATATTGGTCAGGTCATTTATTTAAGATCGCCAGTATTATTCAGGGTCTGGCAGAGCAGAGAATTTACCCAGTTGAAATAGAAATTGCGTTGTTACCTAAGAAAAATCGCACTTGTAATGCTCAGAAATTGCATTTTTACCTTAAAAATAACTTTTAACGCCAAAAAATTGAAGTTCTGAAACAAAAATTGCGTTTTCACCGCAGAAAATTCGCACTTTTAATACAGGAAAATTGCATTCCTCAAACAGAAAAACCGCACTTTTAGTGCATAAATACTGCATTTTTTCCTTAAAAAAAATCACACTTTCAACGCAGAGCAATCACACTTTTATTGCAGAAAAATCGCTCTGTAATGCAGAAAATTTGTGTTTATGCCTTAAAAATCGCCCTTTTACCTTAGAAAAATCGCTTAGAATAATGCTAAAATAAACAAATTCCATTTCTAGAGCAGAAAAATCACACTTTAAATGCAAAAGTGCGATTCCAGTTTTATATTTTGCCGATTCGGTTCTTGGATTTTGGATGGGGGAGGAGATCTATCCCCAAGATCCCCTTCTTCCCCAAATATACGGCCTTTTCGTTTAAATAATATACAAACTTTGCCTTAATGTAAGACACCCATGGCTTGCATTTCATCCATGTTGTAATTGGTTTTTTTTTTGTAATTTTTTTGGAGGTAGATAAGAGATAGTAAGCGATGCCGTGAGCGCGATTTTCTCAAGAAAGTACATGATTGCATTGAAAAAGGTGGAAAGGTAAGCTGTCCTGTTTTATTCATGATCCATAAACATGCATGCAGCGTTCTGCTGTACCTACCATAGCTAACGTATTGCAGAATTCTGAAATTCTAGAGGGACCCTGCAGTTCAATCTTTGTGATGGCATAAAATATTTGTTTCAGCAGTCATTTTTTGTCTTAGGTTTTGATACCAGTGTTTGCGTTGGGCCGAGCACAGGAATTGTGCATTTTGTTAGAGACATATTGGGAAAGAATGAATTTGAAAGTTCCTATTTATTTTGCAGTGGGGCTCACCGAAAAGGTAATGTGAAAAACCCAACTAGTATTCTTTTAATTTTATTTTAAAATTGTGTAGTTTTACTGAAAACCAACATGTAATATTGTTTTATATTTTAGGCAAATAATTATTATAAAATGTTTATCACTTGGACAAACCAGAAAATTAAGAAGACGTTTGTACAGCGAAATATGTTTGATTTTAAACACATCAAGGTAATGGCGTTCACATGCTTTTAAAATTTTATTTTGTGCGAATTTCTTTAAATATCATCACGCGCTGAATGTTTGTTTTATAATATTCGAAAACAAAATTTCAGCCGTTTGACAAAGCTTATATCGAAAATCCTGGTGCAATGGTCGTGTTTGCAACCCCTGGGATGTTGCATGCCGGATTATCTTTACAAATCTTTAAAAAATGGGCACCGAATGAAAATAATATGGTAAGATGGAATTGTTTGAAAATATTCGCTTGAAATCGATATTGTTGGACTACTTTATCACATTCTATGCGGTTTCTTTTAGGTCATAATGCCGGGTTACTGTGTAGCTGGGACGGTAGGTCACAAGGTTTTGAGCGGCGCCAAAAAAGTGGAATTTGACAACCGACAAGTGGTAGGAAAGGAATTGCTAATTTCAGCTGATGATTTGTAAATTTAAGCTTTTTTTTAATGTAAATTATATTTTGGGGGCTAGATCGAAGTCAAGATGTCTGTACAGTACATGTCCTTCTCGGCTCATGCTGATGCTAAAGGAATAATGCAATTGATTCGACACTGCGAGCCTAAAAACGTTATGCTGGTCCATGGCGAAGATGGAAAAATGGATTTCCTCAAACAGAAAATCATGCAGGAGTACGGTAAGCCCAGTTTAATTATAGTCAATTATAGGTTGTTTGGTAGACCGTTGTTGTAATAAACACAATTGTTGCCTGAATGTTTCTCGCAGGTATCGAATGCTACAAGCCAGCAAATGGAGAAACCGTGTCCATACCAACCAATCCAAACATCCCCATCGATGTTTCTGTCAGCCTTTTAAAAAGGGAATCTCGATTAGCTGGTTAGCAGTGATTTTATTAAATAATCTACTAGCACATTGTTTTTCAACAGGTGTGCCACAGGAATTTGCAGTGGTATACAATATATATTTTACATACTACGGTGGACTTTTGCTATAATGCGGATTTTGGGGGTATTGTAAACCGACGTTTTCTGTATAGGTCCGGGATGTACAACCTTTTTTAGCCGCAGGTCACAAGTAATCACAAAAAATGACTGGCAGACCAGATTTTTTATTTAGAAAACAAGTTCGTAAAGCCGGCTCTCCACCAAGACGTACATGTACGTATATACACGTATTTACAAACATATGCAAAAAAGTTTGCCCTTCGGGTTTGTTTCAGCCGCCATTTTGTAAATATATGTAAATATCAAA
>JAQGAE010001130.1:0-25694 GCA_034696685.1 Julus scandinavius
ATGGCTTTTGGGGATTTGGAGATTATTTTATTTTCTAGTGGGTTGGACAGTGTGGTCCATCACAACAAAAAAAAACTCCATGGGCCACGAGTTGGACTTTGACAGGTCTGCATAATCTTGTAAGATAGTACATATTCATAATCGCAACATTTCACAATTTTGAAGTAAAATATGAAATAAAACAAATTTGTTGGTCAATGCTGGCCAAGTAAAGCTGCGTAATCCTCATTTGAATTTGCCCCCAAATGTTTTGGCCATCTGCACATGCAGATAAAACAAGCTCGACACTTCGCCTCTCAACGTCTGTTCATCTATTTTGTCAACGAAATCGACAATAGTATCATACTTTTTAAACAAATAAAGATCTCATTTACACATCTTTCAACAGTTCCACATGCTGTGGCAAGTATTTTGTTAATAATGTAAAAGACCAAAATTTAAAGTAGTCGCTGTCAAATGGACGCGGCCATATATTTTTTTTTTGGAGTTTGGCAATAAGGGCATATTACATGGACAATTGGACATTGTTCGTTTTATGACGTTACTTGTTCGCGGACAATTTCAGAGAAACTAGCCCACGAGGTAATAAGGTTGATGGTATGGTTTGGTGTAACAAGTCACGTGTTTCAGCAATCACGAAAGGTCTATATCGCAATTTAATAACGATAATGAAAGCGTTTATTTGAAAATCGGAAAACAGACTATCAGAGAGCGAACACAATTAATGATCTAATCTGAACGGATCAGAGTCGATGCGCATTTTCACGTAACCTAGCATCTCTATATAATTTCATAAAACATTTTTCATAATAAAGGTTATTTATATTAACATGTCATTGGTATATTATTATTTTTAAATGAATCTCAGTATGTATATTTTTAGATACAATGCACACAAACAAAAATCCTCAGTTTATAAGATTGTAAAGGGGTCCTGAGACAATTTTCAGAGGCTTGCAAATCATCAACGTTTCTCGAAATTCCTCAAACTTTTTCTTGAACTTTCTGTCGCGGCACACCGTACATTTATAGCGTTTTGTCTCGTAGTTTTTTTGTGCAAAATAAATCGGGCTCACAATAGCATAAATCTGGAAAAAGTGTCAAATGGCAAAATAGCAATACAATTAGGAGGTCATGTATAGATAGGGTACTTTCAAAATTTGGAAGCGCACCTTCTAATCCTCTCTCAGCACACAGTTTGAGAAAATGTGACATAGATTACTCGAAGTTGCACGAATATTTCATAGATAGCATAAGTCTATAAAATCACTATATCATCAAACCGCTGTCCTTCAGTCTGTATGCCATTTCTGAACCGGTGCAAACAGGAGAGTTTAGGTTGGCTTTGCAAAGTTGTACTGTCCTTCAGCTCATCAATGTCTGCGCATTGGTTCCTACATGAGCACACCTTTTCGAGAATTTAGTGGTGGGTCAGTAACATTCTAAAAGGGTTGATTATACTGAGAAAATTTGGCCAAAATTTAAAAATGCATTGCTAACTTTTTCAACTTTTGAAAACCCCAGAGTCCACAAATTTTAACAGCGCAGCTATCGTTAAATACATTTATTTTCACAGAACTTACAATATTTTATATATATAACAAATTTGTCATCTTTGTACAAATGATTATAAAAATTCGTGAACGTTTGCAGGCAGGCATGTCAATAAATGATAAGGCTTTCATGAACCCATGGTACAATTTAGACATTTAGAGCAACATTTTGGTAATGATCCTAATAATATAATTAAATGTATACAAATTTCAGATGAGGCTCTAACGAGCTGCTAGGGTGCATCCCATATAAATGGGATGCAAAAACATGTTAATTATCCATTTTTAGTAGGGAAAACGCTGCAAAAATTGAGATGCACAGATGTGTTCCTGTTTGCACACGTGCATTCTCTACAGAGCTTTATCTATACCACGTGACTTGCCCTTTTTTGGTCTTCATCATAGGGTTACCATGGTAACTACTTTAACCGAGGACGCACACTTGTGATAAAATGAAGTATACAAAAATGGGATTATAAATCAGCCTTGCATTTTATTTGGCAGCGGAGAGAAACTGTACCTTGTCCCTTTAACTTTTATTTACACATCCAAGGATTTGTTTAGATTCATTCTTTAGTTGTGCATTTTCAAGTGAACAATACTCTAAGCTAGATGACCCAGGAATCTTAATTGATTGCCCCCATGTTCGAACATTTGTTTTTGTATTTTCGTCTTAGTGATAGAAGCGTTTACAATTGTTACATATTCCAACCCCTATTTTTTGAAAGGTGAGAGAGGTTGTAAAAATTGTTCGTTAGTGAACCTTCTACAAAGAAAGTTATATTTACAGAATACTTATTTGTTCGCTACTCCTATACATATATATATATTGTTATACAAATTTTATGATTGAAAGGCACTAATGGGAATAAAAGCCAAACATAAACAGAGCGAAAGATGATAAGAAAAAACATTTCAGTGCCTAATAGATTTCAACAATGTCATCTTGCAGATCTAACGCTGAGTTTCGGTACATGCCTGAAGAATTTCTTGATACATATGCAATACAACAAACATCCAAATTATAAAGTTATGAAATTTTCATCAAAGCATAACTTCATTTCAAGGATCTAATAACAAACCGGCCCAGTAGTTTACACACGATAGTGATGATTTTGTCACCAATGTTTTACTTTTCAAAAGTTTGCAAGAACTGTGCATCTACTCTGTATCTAATTAAAAAAAAATCGCCACACAAGTCGAGGAGGCCAATACACGCGCGATAACTTTACCACATGGCTGAGCAGAGGTGCATTAACAAATTGGATGGAAAGAGGATTCTACCTAACTGCAATAATTTTTAAGATGCGAAATGATTAAAACCCATGTAGCAGGGTGTAGGGTAGGCGTGGCCCATCCCGTTAAGCCTAATTACAACGTGATTTTTGTGCAGCACTAGCTCAAATCCGTTCTAATAATAACCCACTGCACCAACAGCCTTGAAAGTACACGCACATTTTTCCAGTATAGGGGGGCCAAATTATACTATACGTTCGCGAGGTATATTAGACGCGAAATATCGCATCTAGACAGCTTCATTATAGAGTCAATAAGTAAATAAATCGGAAAATTGGGTTTCGAACGTTCTCCTGATCGCTTTTGGGGGTCACATTCGTATTGGCCTTTGGCCAAATTTCAGAAATCATCTGTTTAAGCCGCGTATTCCCATTCCGGAAAAGGTTTGCGTCGATTAGCCTAGCCTAGACGCTGGCTTGGTAAATGCAACGGCAGAAATAACGAAGGGTAATAATTAATTTAAAAGTTGAGGAAATATCCTAGGCTTCACGCCCATATTTGAGCGGGCAGCCATCTTGCTTATTGGTGTATTCCCACAAGGCCATGCGCACCGAGCTCGTGCTCGCATTCTAACCGTATCGAGGCTTACATAAAAAACGTTCCATTAAAAAATGGCTGTATTCTACCAAAATTCAACTTTGGAAATAGTGAAAACCCTCGTTAGTAGAGGAGACAATGACATTTTGGCGTTTATTACTGGCAAGCGTTTGTAAATATAGCGATGCCAAACCCCTCCTCCCATTTGGCTCTCTATCTTAAAAACTGTGAGAAAAAAAAAAAAAAAAAAGACTAGTATAGGGATGGGAAGTTTTTTCTCTTACCATGGTCATTTTTGGAGCAGAAATTCACATTGATTCAGCTTGGCTTCGTCATTGCGGTTCATTTAGTGCGTTACAGTTGCTGTACTCCATCGTTTTCAGAGGCGAATAATGTCAGGTGTGAAGAGTTGTTAAGTAGCCAAAATTGCGCCAGTCTTAAATCCGATCAGAGAGAGAAATTCCATCCAAGTTTCGTGTGGCGTAGTAAAAATATTTCTAGGCCCGATGTTGCAATGGCCATCTCTAATGGCACGCCCATAGGCCGAATGAACGAATGGGAAATACGTTTACATGACAAGGCGAATAAGATTGGCCAATAACATGTAACGTTACTTTCACTTTCTGTGGGCTCTGGGGAAAAAAGTGATATAGGAACGTATGTAGAGGACGCCACTCGCTGGATACATGCGACTATTGGTAATACTAGGAAAGTGTCGTCTGCTACTTGTTATGGAACGCCGTCGTATGCTACGTTCTTAAAATAGTACCCAAAATTGGGAAATCAAAATAAATCAACAAAATATCACAAATATAATAGGCAAAACAGTTAATGACACGACTTATATACTATAAAATTAATTATAGATGCTATTTTTCACGGTTTGATGTGGGATTTAAATTGTGGGATTGAATATTGCAATTCGCAATCATTTTGCTGGACGCACGGTGCACCATAACAAGGAAATTGAAAAATTGCTATCAAAGGGAACTTCATATCTTCTATTATTGATTAACATTTTGTTTTTCTATTTGCTCAAAACTTTATGTAAGCATAGATTTCGTCCAGTTTTATTTAGTTTTAATACATAATATTACAAATTAAAATTCGATGGAAAATTATTTAAATATTTATTATTTGAATAATTTTTTTCTTATATACATTTAAGCTTATAAATGTTGTCATGTTGGAAAAAATTATTGCATAATGTGATGAACTTGAATTTTTTACAAACACAGCGATTACGAGTACGACTAAGAATAGCATTCTATTTTTTGTTTAAACTTTATTTTTAGATTCTGTTGGTTTAGGTTTTGTACAGAATTAAACTGCAATTACGGGAAAATCATTGCATAAATTGTGGAAGTAACGTATGAATAATGTCATATTTTAATAAAACATATTTCTTTTATTGAATCTGTTTGAAAAGTTAATTTGGAAAGCAATGACCTAAAACTGACTTAAAGCTGGAATAGCAGAATACAATTCTTTCAAAATGACAAAATGGCGCTATATGACGTCATTTTTGGTTGGATTTTTACCTGAAGTTAAAATTGAAACATTACTCATCCTGGTTTGTAAGTAGCAAGTACGCTTGTTGATTGGAATCAAAGGCGATATTTTCAGTTAATTTTAACCAGTAAATATAACGCATTTTAATTTTATATTATTTTAAAATAATCGTACGGTAGAAGCCCTTTTATCCGACTCTCCGGCTTAACCGGTAGTTTCAGATGCGTACACAAAATGAAATTGCCTCTTGACATTTTCAAAAAATTAATTTAAAAAGTAATAATTAATTTTGTAGCTATATTAAACTACTAATCAATACTATATATAAATCTGAAATTTGTTACTAAGTGTATTTTCTTAATAATATTATTATTTTATAAACTCCGGATTAACCGGCACTCATCTTAAAACCAACCAACCTCCGGTCCCAAATTAGACGGATAAGAGGGGTTCTAATATACCCCAAGGCTAAAAATGGGGCTGACGATTCATGCTCCCAAGTTTGCATTGATGGCCGTCTTACAGGGGCAGCACACCGGCGTCATCATGATACCGTATTTCATCAATTCTAAGACGCACTTTTTTCCTCATAGAAACATCTCTAAAAACGAGATGCGTCTTAGAATCGCGGGTGTGTTTTAAGCCATGTATAGAGCAACATTCAAACATGTTGTCATAACCGGACTGCGAGAATTTGATTTTCATGAATAATTTGTGGATATTGCAGCCAAGTTTTTTGCGGATCTTGTGTATAGTACATTTGTGACGAAAATCCTGTCTGTAACTTTTTGATTATTGGTTGAAGAGAAAAAGAAATAAAATCAAGTAGAAAGCCCCATCCTTAATGATGTCATGTATCGCATTATTCTTTCAACTGCAAAAAAAACCAGCTGCGTGGAACCAATATGCGACTATTTAGATATCTACCCCTATTCTACTTCAACTGACAGTGGCGACGTTGGCAATTTTTTACAAGCTAACCAGCCCACTTTTTAAGGGTGTTCTTGAATGCATCCTCAGTAATTGGCAATATGATTATAATGGCGCAACCCTCGAATCAAAACCGCTAATGATAACCCTGTATTCAAATTGTACGTGAGCGTTTGATGGGGCTTGCTCACATGGGACTTCCGCACAATAGGTATTGGATACCTAGGAGGAAGCAAACTTTTATGAGAATATGACACAGATGGATGCGCGTAGTTCAATGGATGTTACAACTTCACACCCGTCAATTGATTTTAGATTCTCTATATCATGCATAATTGCTTACAGCACAATTTCTCAAATAAACAATCATTTGCAATTAGGTTTCAGATTTTGTGTGCACATTTTTAACGAAGTGCCAATGATGCTTTTGGGTTGCATTCTTTGCTTTTCTATGGATGCTTCTTGTTTGGAATTAATTATGCTTAAAAATGCACGGGCAGTACAAAAAAAAAGTCAAACACTTTAAAATTGCCGCCATTTTGAATAATAATTATCCGTATTTTAATAATCGAATTTCATAAATTTATATTTGATAAAAACTATTGATTTTTAGTAAAATGCCACTATACATAACTGAATTGCAATTTCTGTGAATAATATGTGTGTAAACTACGATATCGTATAATATTGTAATCAACTATAAATTAGGTTATACTGTTATTGGACGCCCTCTGGTGGCGTAGGGGCCTTTATCATAACATTTCCAACTTGGTCACGCCCTTTTACTCCAGGAGCGGCCTTTTTTTTACAATGCTTTTAGCAATGCGACAAAAATTGATCGCTTTGGGAGTTAAGGGCGCAGCCATGTTGGGAATCTCCCAATTCCATGTTAGATAGAGCCTCATACGCCACCAGAGGGAACTTTATAAGAATATGAAAGGCAATTTCAAATGCCAAGCTAAATGTAATTGTTTTCTAAACGTTTTTAATCAAATAATAATGAGTAATTATGAGTTAGTTGGTAAATGGAACAATGCAAATAAAATATGCCAAATAAACTGTTTATTTGTTGATTTGTTTTTGTAGTAATTATTTTATCATTCCTAAGGCGATATCGGTATCAGATATAGGAGATATGATTGCAGTTGAAACACATTGCAATGATGTTATCAAAATAAAATTAAACGAATTTTCCATTTAGTTACATGTACATCTAACTTCCATCCTCTAATTGGAAACAAGCATTTCCATGAAGTATTTGATTTGGGTTCTTCCCCTCAATGAAAAATATATCATCTTTCCTGTCTGCCCCTTCAACTGCCAATTACATCATATTTAAATATTCTAGTTTACTCTTCAACCCACATTTCCCATTCCATCCCCATTTACATCATGCCAGACAATGTGCTTTTTTTGAATTAAACGATATTTCAATTTTATATTTATTTCTTATTTTAAAATGAATTTACATACAAATAGCAAAAGCACATTGTACGAGTCTCTTGTAATAAATTATAGATGTGCTAAAAAGGGAACGCTCACATTTGAACTTTGAACTTGTGAAGAAGGATGAGGTAAATACAGATGCTCAGCTTCTGAATTTCAGTTGATTTTTCACTTCCAGTCATTTGGCCAGATGTTTTTGTTGACAAAATCGATGAAATGGTACATCAAATCCTTTTTCAAATTACTCTGAATAGTAAGAAAATGGAAATCAGACGACATGTTCTCATTATAAGTACAAGTCAAACTTCTGAACTTTTTTATTTATAGTATTTCTAAAATAAACAATCTGCCTTTGTTGAATGCAATCCTCAAACATTAAATTTGTTTTTCCTAAATAGCTAAAGTAGTCAATAGGTTTTCTGCTTGTATCATAATAACATTAACAATGAAACAATTTAACCAGAACAGTGAAAATTATATTGCGTTGATAACCTGCAATTCGGTAAAAAAAATTCCATATTGAGGTGATTACAAAACACAAATGAAGTTATTGACAATTGTAAATTTTGTAAGTTTTTGTGTTTATCAGGCATCAAGTATACTGTATGAATAAGTGGACAAAGGAAATAACAGGCATAAAAACATAACGTTCAAAATTCTAATTAAAAGCTACTCACAAAGTTTATCCTTCCAGCCATCTGGTGTTGGGCTCAGATGGCGCTCAAATCTACTCGATTAAAGACAATTTTTGTAGCAAATGAAATAGTTTGCACAGTTTTACAGGAAAGTAGTCATTGCAGTGCTCTTTGTAGAATCCCTGCTTCTAGCAGCATTTTAGCACGGACGGAAAAAAAGGTAATGGAACAGAACAGGTATTCGTGTCAAGTCCTCTGCTCTCACTGGAATTTGACCAATCCAGGTGTATCATCTGGCTGAAACGCCACGGTCAGTAGAGGGCAAACGCTGGAACCCGTTTCCGCTGTTCAACTTTGGATAAAGCCTCTCCCTCATGTGTGAGGCTCGCCGACACATGGGAATCCTGTTAATGGCATCATTTCAGAAATCCCTGATGGACATGGAACTGTTGCTGCATCCCGATAACTGCTTGTCTAAAATATATTGCAGGAATTTATTTCTGTTAAATGGATCTGCATACACCGTATTTTACGGACTATAAGACACACGTTATTCTTCAAAAAATTGCCTGCAAAATTCAGGTGCATCTTATACTACGTGTTTTTTTAAAAAAAATTGCTTAAAAATTAAGGTGCGTCTTATAGTTTGTAGCGTCTTATAGTCCGTAAAATACGGTGTGTATCTAGGTTCTGTCTACATGTAATTAACATTGAAATTAACTTGTATGTCGTAAAACCTTTTATAAAGTTCTGCTTAAGGGGGATTACTCAATAGGAAAATAAAAATTGTTTAAAATTGCTTTATAAATCAGCAAGGTCATGTTCGTGTCATTTTTCACGTTAAAATAACAGATTTTCTTAAATGAAATTATTATTTGAATTTTTGCACTCACAACTTGCCTATCCCATGCTGCCACCTTGCTGACAGCGTGTGCAAAATAACAAGACATTTTTTTCAAACTTATATATTAATTTTAAAAAATCTACCATTTCAAAGTGAAAAACAACAATATGATGCACTTGCTGATCCATCGAGCCACCCCAAACAATTCTCACCCCCACCCAAACCTCCCTCATTCAACTGTGAGTATCTTTTAAGTCCGACTCGTTGAAAAGGATAGGGTTGTGATCACTCTTAAACGTTTCAATCTTTTTAATAGGGCAGAATGCCAAATGTAATTCATCAAAATTAAAATATGTAACATAATTTAATACTTACTCCTTGAGAATGCATCTGCACATTAGAAAAGTATGCCCAATCCAAAGGTCTTTCCAATTTTGCTGTAGTAATGCCACTCCTTTGATTTGGATTCGAGTCTGCCTCAGGTGAGGTCCATTCAACAGGGGCTGATGGTGAAACAGAATCTCTCCTTTTATTTCTAATGCAAGCTGTAAGGGCTTTTTTAAAAAGCATCTGCAAATATAAAATGATTATATAAAAACTCCACAGAGTAAGCAATAACTGCTTTACTAATTTTTCTTTGTATGTCCATTTTTTTCTTAATTTACTGAAATAACATTTTATAATTCTGGCAACATTTCCAGTGAAAATTTATCACAAAAAAAATATCTTGCAAACAAAACTTACAAAAGGTGGACATCCAGGCAAGGGAGAAGGATCTTTCAAATCAGGAAACTGTGTGATTACAGTCCTACAAATATTATTGTAGTCCTCCTTGGATGGGTAACTTTTTAATGAAATGTAATATCCTGCACATAATCGAATGAATTTGTTACGCAAATTCTTTTCCTGCAGCTGGCCATCTTGAATTCCTTTCCACATGGCCTCGTCCATTGGAGGTAAAGGAACAGGGTAAGACAGTGAAGAATCCGGTGACCCATGGCCCTGAAATGGAGCCATATGCTTTGTTTCCAACAAATGTGATGAAGAAGATATAATTCGACTAGATCCTGATTCACTGTAATGTGTGAAATATGGACTACACTGGGTACCATCCTAAATTCAATAACAATACAAAAACAACTTAACATACTAAGTTTAGACGATTTATTCAGTTTTTGACAAAATTCAAAAAGTGTGGACTTAACTTACTTTTGCTTCTGCGTTGCCTCCACCTTGAAATTCATAACCAGAAGATCCTTCAAAGCCATGGAAGTGCTTTAAATGTCCTACAGAAGCGTCTTCATTTTCTTCTTTCACAGAAACTTGGGGCAAAATCTGCTTTTACAAGAACAAAAAAAAACCGCTGTTGATAGCATTGCATCGAAATTGCACATTTTTCTACTTGTTTTCTCGAATCAAGAGCAGTTAAATCTGCTGGTGTGTCACGAAAGACCAGCTTTGGGAGTTTGAAAGAATTTTCATATTGCGCGCTTTTTCTTGGTCTTAAAAAAAGTCTGGAAAAATATGCAAGATAACTTGCCTTATTTCCAGACAGTTCCAAAGTTAACATCCTTGCCTTCTGTTGTTTATCTAACTTCCACAGTTTGGCAGATTGCCGGTGACTCCTGATATATTGACTAAGCATGTGCTTGATGTGCCCCTGCCAAAGTTAATTGTAGTTAAGTACAAAATCTACAATCACAATATTGATTCTTTTAAATTTAGAATCTCTTACAAATGTGCAAGTCTTCAAAAACTAAAACAATGTACATACATAGTTGCATATTAACTATAGATGATTAACACTTACTGAATGTCCCAAATCTGGGAATGTTTTGGCCAAATGCTCACTTATGTTTTTATAGTCGCGGCGACTAGGATAAGGCTTTAATTTGCTATAAAATCTAGCACAACGCCTAAAAAATTGCGAAGACCATGGCCGATCCTTTAGTTTGCCAACTTCAATAGCGTGTTGCAAGTCTGGGTTGAAAGTTGGAATTGGAGGAGGGCTTGAAAAAAGGTCACCTGCACAAATATATGCCAAATGAATGTTAAAAATACAATACATTATAGTTCTTGGATTTTTTTTAAGAAAAATGTTTGTATATTAGAAAATATACTGCCGATTGATTAATAGTACGTTTTTGAGAAAAAAATGTGGAATAATGGCATCTAGTACTTGACAGTTGTGGCAAAAATTATGTCTACTAAATAAATGATGATCTTACTTTTTAATGGGGAAATCAATGAAGATGCTTCATTAGAACAAGAGGAATCGGAATCTTCTGTGAACTAGAAAATTTATATTTTGTGTTAACGCGTACACATTCCCAACCGGAATTTACGCACTGTAGTAAATAAATAAGGTTTTCTCTCCCATCATTATGCAATGTACAAATTGCATACCGAATGTATTCTTATTGGTTGAACTGAGTACCGCTGTCCATCCCTCCCAAATCCCCTGTATCGTTTTTGGATGGAACTGATCATATGACGAGCGCTTGTCAAATCTTTCATTTTCATAATCCTTCGCACGTTAGAAAATGCCATGCTCAATGACTTTTTAAGATGACCCTAAACAAAAAAATAAACAACTTATAAGTTTCTAAAGTTTGTAAGTTTTCCAGCATTGTAAATTTTTCTCACAATTACATTCAAACTATTTCAGACGATGGACTTATATTCATGCATCTATCAGGAAGAACCTACCCAAGGCTGTGACCTTATCCTCGGCTGTGAATCCATCAATTCAGGATATTTCTCCACTAGTTTTTCGCAAATCTTGTGATAATCCATTTGCGATGGATATATTTTTAAATTGAAGTAGAATCGAGCACATGCATTGGCAAGCCTATATCAAAGAGATTACAGTATTTATCTTAAATTAAAATGCACTTTAATAAAATTTACAACAACGTCCATTTCCGATGTAACAAAACAGAAATTCCTTTGAATGCAATACCTAGAACGGATGCATCTGTCCCTCAATCGTCCATTAGCAATGGCCTGTTGCAGAGCATGGTCAAACACTGGTAAAGGCACAGGTGACGGAATCTCTTGCCGTAATGCTTCTTGAACGCTATTCTTGGCACTGCCAGGATTCATCGTTCCTGCAGGTGATGCCGCTGTTTCTGACATGTCTTCGGGAACATCAGAACGCCTATCATCCACAGATGATGGCTGCGGCGTGGGGTACCCATGTTCATCGTTTCCCAATAGATTGCACTCTGCTTCGTTGACATTTGACTTGCAGGCCAAATGTGAGACCAACGAACTTGTAGGAACATCGAAGGATATCAAAGGCGCTGGCACATCTTTTCCCTAAATTTTGAAAAGGAATCATGCATTGACATTAATCTAGAGTCATGTGTTTAAAATAATATACTACAGTAGTAACGAGAAATGGGGAATTTTTAGTCTTTCCAGCATACCGCTCACTAAATCGAAGTTTGTTGGGTAGGTGTCTAAGGCCCAACTTTCCTGGAGATCTAAACCCCTAGCTTATCATTTATCACTTATCACACATGATACACAATAATAATAGGAATAGAAGCACCAAAGCCCATGGCAGGATTATAGTGACAGGGAACTGTAAAGGTGAGATGGATAGGGCAGAGAAGAATGAATCCAGAAATGCTTACCACAGTTTTCATCAGCACATCTAAAGCATTCATGAATAATAATCTTGTCCGAAGATTCGGTAACAAAAGCTGAATTTCGTGCGGATATTTATAAAGCAAAAGTAACATTTTCCCATCGATGTCATTTTGATCTACAACACGTTTGATTACTTCTACGGAACTGATTTCCTCCTCCCCTAATGTGTTCCAAATCCAGGATTTAATCTCATCGCAAGTTGAAGGAAAAGATGCCATTTTATATCATCTTTTATTGGATTCTATATGCACTACAATAAATAAATAACTTGACGTTTACCATATTGGTTTTCATTAGCTTAGATGGCAATCGACTGACATTACACTAGGTTTGAATAAAACAAAAGAATTTACCTTTTCTTAATTCCTTAAATCTCGGTTCAACATTTGTAATGCTTTTGAAAAAAAAAATACTTTTATTAATAACATAGGACGCAGGACGATTCTAGAATCAGGAGCGATAGACAATACAGGATTCACCGATGCAGACGAAGTTAGGTAGTTCATTCTACGTAAAAGCTGAATATCCGAACCACGGAGCAAGTGGATGAGCCAAGCAATTGAAAGTGTCTGAATACCCGAATGCTTCCTCTGTTGAAGACTGAAGCCGTACGGAGCCCCGTACCGAAATGGTTGGTAACTTCTGCTTGCTTGGTTGTGCCTAAACTTATTTATCAGTGTCTTTAAAATTCAAAAGTATGGTGTTTGATGTTGACAGTAGCTTCAGAGTAGTTAATACATGTTGTAAATAGTAAATATTATGATTAAGAATAAATTGTTCCCCTACTGTTATTTGTTGAGTCATGGCTATGGTCGAATTATAAGTGTATGTATAATATACATGTGTTCTTCACCCATTTTTTTAATGGTAAATCTTGCCTGAAATGAGTGGAGCAAGTCACTGTAAATAAGACTCAGGATCATGGTCGATTCAACTTGTAGACTAGAGGAACTATTATCATCACCATTACTTTTTGCATTGTTTTTAACATGCTTTTGGCTACTACTGCAGAACCCTGTTTAGTTTTCCAACTTCTTTTCCAAGCTACATTTCTGTCTTTTTCAAAGAAATTACTATAATCTTCAACCTTTTTTTAAAATACAGTATACTCACTATTAACCATTATTAGCATCAGGACTGAATAGGTGATCAAAACAAAGTTATAAACATTTAAAACATTTAATTGCAGACAAAAAAACATGAAAAAATATCCCAATAATACAAGTTAAAACTTTCAATGTGCTTACAGTAAGAAAGAGAACTCCTGAAAATATATAGGAAAACTATGTAGTTAAAAGTGAGTCTACTGTTATTAGTCACACTATGCATTCATATAATCGTTTAAGATTTGCTTATCTTTCTTTAATTTTGATTATAAATACATAATTAGTCCTATGTTCTTATTATATTTGGGTAGATTAAAAAATTTCAATTTCTAAAGAATGAAGTGATTTTGAGCAAATTTAAGTACAAATTTATGTTTTTTGGCCTAATAATCATTGTTAATCAGATAGCAAGAGAGCTTCAACAAAATAGTAATCAATGTTTACAACCAAATGAACATTAAAAATAATCACAAAGACTATTTGGCACTTGATCTTCTTGAATCTATAGAACGATACCATAAAAACCAGTCAATAAGAGCTGGTATTCTAATGTAAATTATTTGAAAAAAATTGATACAAACTTGAATACGCATCAATCGCCACATCACTCGCTAAACAGCCACTTGTTAGAGCAATACATTTTATCTACAAAAGACGTGTTCACAAAAGTACGAACCAATTTAGGGATTCCAGAACGTTTTTACTTAGTTTTAAATGGCGACAGCCTGTTTTGTGGTGCATGTTCGTTGATCCTTAACAATGGCACTTTTCAGATTTCTAAGAATCTGTTTATCTTGATGGTGATACTGACATCGTAACATATTTCTTTGTCATTTAGGACGATTCTTCCAATGAGGAACAGCTTGATCAAGTTAGCCAAGCAATAATCAAGACAGGTTGCCTGGAGTTACATAATGCAGTTCAGGTAAAATCTTCACAGTCAACTTCTTACAAACACAGTACACTGGCTAGCACTAAAGAGATGCACATTTACCTCCTTAATCCTTTTCAATTTCATGTAGGAATGCATGTTTGAGCATAAAGATTGGCGAGTTTGCCAAAAGGAAGTGCAGTCCTTCAGGAACTGCATTCAAGACTACAACAGCAATCAAGACAAACGACCCCGTCATAACAAAATGGATGGAAAAAGCAGCACGTAGACAATATTATGTAGGGGAAATTATCGTCTAAACGAACTTAGCTGCGCCACTGTTAGCTTCGGAATACAATATTAGCACCTGTTATCTCACTAATGTGGGCTTGGAGGTGCACTCGCTCCTCATGAAAGGGCATTCCCATGACGAATAAATGAATTCTTTTGATTAATCACGTGTGGGGCTTCATTGAATTCTTCCAATTCATCCGTTGCTGCTGTTGTGGAATTACTCAGGTGGACGTATGACTCGTGTCTCACAGGCCACAGTAAATGGTTCATTGAGGCAAATGCCAAGAAATTGACTGAAGCTGAAATACCTGATGGGGGAAAAGAACGCATGATTAGCATTTGCATGTATTAATTCTTGTAAAAATGACAAATCGATGCAAAATCTTAAAAATCAAAATTAAACGGCTATAGATCTCTTAACTATCACAGATGCCTAAAATGAATATCAACTTGCCTAATATGAGCTTGAACCTCCATAATGCTGAAATATTAATGGCAACAATAGCCATTATGGGGAGATAGATAAACCAGACTAGACTACTGGCTCCAAAATGAAGAAGAAATTGCAGTTTGGTTTTGCTTCTTTCCCTCTGCATTGTTTGTTTCAGTTCACACAGAAACCAGAGCATCATTCCAATGCGAAGAATGAGTGTGAACCAACCAGGCCAAGTCTGGTATTCGTCCACATCTTCAATAACATCTACTTCAACCTAAAATGAAGCATTGTATTCAAGTTTTATACCAAATCACAAAATCACTTTGAAGACCCAGAAGGTGCATTAATATAATAAAACAAAAAACAAATTGAAGCAATGTGGAAAATTGAAACTCACTCTGTTCCAAACGTACAAAAGTAAGTTAATGACCAGAAAAATCACCCATATAAGCAATATGAGCAACTTCCACGTGGGTTCACGGTGTGTAACTGCCCATCCTTTAGCCAGAAACAATAGCACTAACACAAATGTAGTCTGGAAATGTGCAATAGATTGACTCATTAATTTCATGTAGAATCATTATTTCTGAAAAACCACCAGAAAATACAGTAGAACCTGTCTAAAATCATAATCTTGGGGTGGGTGAAAAATATGCATTTAGACAGGTTCATTTATATATGGGTTACCAAGTCGGGACAGACATTTTTATGCTTTTAGAGAGGTTATTCATTTACACAGGTTCTAGAGTAATATTATAATGGTATTATTCAAGATTCTGTAGTAATTAGCATTAATATTTCAAGTAACAACAAAGTTAGCCTCCTTATTTCTAAAAGAAGAACTTCTGGATGAAAAATAATTACCTGTGAAAGAATATCACAAATGTCTCCAGTTACATCGATGCCTCCAATACCATCTCCGTCATATGCAAATATGAGTGAATGTGTCAAATGCAATATATAGCCTAGCAGCTGTAGTGCAATAGTGGCTGTAAACAGATGAGTTATAGGATGACGTTGATTAACAGCAACATAAAGCTGTACAGAAAGCAGCCCTAAATACAGCACGACAAATATCAAGTAAATTTCGACTGTATCCTAAATTCAAGAGAAAAGTAATAATTAGTAATCCCATTTCCTCAATGCAGTCGCCAATTACAAAATTACAAAAACTGCCACCCACTTGTTTCTCAAAGGAAAATTCGTATTCAAAAGGATTCTGGTGTCTCGTGTAAGGATTTCCGTTGACTAGCCAAATGTTATAATCAATTACATCGTCTATGTCACTGGCATGAGTCCAAGTACAATTATTCGGGTGCTTATTCCTGTAGCAGGCAACCATACTTATGTACCAAAACCTATTTTGAGTAAATCAGTAATAATTAAATCAGACATTGTAATTTTGCAATTCATTATCAAGCTAATCTGCTACTACCTCAGAAACCTGACCCTAAAATACAGAAACTGTTTCCGCAATTATATTAATCATACACACATTAAGTACAAGTTCTAGAGTTGACTTTGCATAGCCATTAGAATGGTATATACCATCCAAACCACAATAAGGATAGCTGGGTCAGATTTTAAACTTAGGTCTGCTAACTGCACACAATGAAAAATAAATTAAGTTAACACTGCATCTGATTATAAACCGACATATGCTTGGCATAAGTAACATCACACATATGTCACAGTGAAGTCATAACTAAATTAAAATTGTTCAACGTTTACATTAGCAACATATCGGTTACCGGACAAAAGCTTACCCAACATTTATCGTAGGCGTTGGGATAGAATGACAGAAAACCTGTAGTTTCGACCGAATGTTAATACATTAGAGTGCATGACATTATTGAGTAATGAAGCGTGCAATCAAACGCATCGCTTATGGCCTTGGCTCCAGAAAAAAATGATCCAGTTTGCATGTTTTATAATGCTGTGTCACATATGTGCAAGCATATGGAGTGGCACAATACGTGTCACCCTTAACAAGACATAAAATTCCTGATACATGGATTTGTGAACAATCCCTGGCATGGTATAGGCTACCTTGCAATTAACATTTGGTGGGTTTGAATCTTTCGTACAGGTACAAACCTAGGTTGATTGATATCCTGAACCCCATAGGTGAACTGGTAGCCAGGTACGACAAACTGCGGTTGATCTTCGTCCACACATACTCCGTTTTTCGGACAAGGAATTCTCCTTAGAAAATCTTCAGTGTTATTTTGATAACATTGCGAGTCATATGCTATTGAGTCTATCTTCTGAAACATCGCCCGACATGCTTCGTCCCTCAATGCTCTCGATCTATTTCCGTAGTATTCACTGAAATAAGTCTTGTAAACAACAACAAAAGTCAATGGGTACGTTACATTGGACGCCGACGTGATGTTTCCAAATATGTGCCCTTGGGTATTCGAGCGATCATGTTGGATCGTTCGTTGAAAGCCGAATTTCACTAAAAAATGAAAGAATTCGCTCGTTTTCCACGACCCACGCAAATGTAAACTTGTCACAACATCCACGTGTATAACAGCTATTAAAGTCAATAAACACACACGAAAATACGTGGTCTTAAATAACATTTTTAACTCGAAAATAACACAGCAATCACCGAAATAACTTCATCCTATGCGTTTTTCACATAGTATTCCATATTGACGTCATACGGTTGTTTACTGAAGCTGAATTTTGCGCGGACATATTGTGACACACATATTCAATTGTTTTATGCCATCTACATACGTACGTTGTTTCTTCACACACACTACAACACTTTCAAAATGTTTCGTCGACAATTAACTAATTTAACAGAAAGATAGTCTCCTAAGACATGTGTACTAATCATATAGGGTTAAACATTAAACTACTTTTAATGCCGGAGTAAAAGTAGGAAGTGCGTATATGTGAAATAACACGTAGCTATATAAAATAGATTCTCAAGATGGCGGGCTTTCGATAGTGTAGTCAATGGTCACCAGATGGCCGTTCTGGCAGATAATTCAAAAAGAGGACAAAAGTCAACAGATAAAAAAGGTATGATGAGAGAGGGGGGAAAGATGCTGCGTAGGATGATCAAGATGAAGATGCAGATGATCTGCACACTGGAGACAAACATAGAAAAATAAATATTTTAACAATCCCTACTTTCATTTTATATTGTCGTGAATAAATATGGCCTTGGCTTGCAAGATCTACATATATCCATTGAAGATGTTGAGAAAGATTACCAATGTCTATTTGATTTGGGAATTTCTGAAATGGTTGCCAATCAGCATTGAAGGCCGTCGATGTTAAATCAACAATTAATTCCCTGGCCATTAAAAATGATAAATTTGTCGATAAACAAATACTATTCTTTAATTAGCATGCGCAGCATAGCTTACAATGTTTTATAGGGGGCATATGCATCATTTGCATATATAGAATATCTCTGGTACTGGTGTCAACAAAAGATGGATCAGACTCCACATCGGAGGGGAGCTCGGCATGTACAACATGAAAGATTACCTAAATATAATCAAAATGGAAAAGAAGAACAGTAAACTTAGCTAGAAGAAAGGTAAGATAATAATAAAAAAAATAATAAAAGAAGGATGTACATATGTAAACCAATTAATCTATTTTTCATATTCTCAAACAAAATAAAACATATTAACCAAGAAGAAAAAAAGAAAAATGTAAGTAAATCAATATTAATTTATTTTTTATATTCTCAAACTAAATGAGACATACTAACCAAAATATAGACAAGATGGGCCGAGTCCCATAAAGCCTTACTAGTACCTACTTAATGAATTTTCACGAAAGTACAATTACCATTTTGGGAAAAATAAAAATAAAATGTCAAGAATGATTTATTTACTAAATTAATAATTTTCGACAACAAAAAACTTGAAGCAGATGCACTATAGGAGGTTTACTATCCAATGTAAATAAAATGTCAGACATGTTCCCAAATTCAAAACGATGTATAGATGCAGTATTATTGCTAGCATACTTGATAAAAAATGGGTGCACATTTCTTTCATACCTTCATCCAACATTATATGCGTTTAACTAATTAAAGGCCAGAGAATTAAAACTTCCTTTATATAATCTCATGGGACCATAATTGCAGTTTCAAGACACGTCTCGTATCTTGCCAATTTCAGAAAAAGAACAATGATTAGTTTGCTTGTTTCCCTGTATTACAAACCAGACAACCTTGTAAAAAACTCTGGAGGCAAACCAGCTCATAACAAACAAACTAGTTTTCAGATTGATGAGGCTATAGGCAACCTATAAATGTTATTCTCCAAACTACATCTAAAACCCATCTTATGAAGAAATTTAGAATAAGAATTTCTCCTCGAATTCATCTGTCTCAATTTGAGATATACTTTTGGGAACGATATGCCATCGCGACATTACCCACCTTGGAAATCGAGCGATTAATCCTTTTCAGGTTTCAGCTAGAAAAAGCTTTTTTCCAAGATATGAGTCGATGATGTATTTCTAGGAAAAACCTCACCAAAAAACAAGCGAGAAAAGCCTCGACTGTTATAAATAGTTAAAGGCCTACGATCCTCAAGACGTAGGTGTGACTTGGTGTGAGCCAAGTGCTATTTTTCGTTTCGTGATACATCTCAATGCAAGCTATTGGCTAAAAATTACGTTGTAGAAGGGGAGAAAAAACAACCCACAAGGAAAATTGTTTTTTAATGCTGAGGCTAGAAGCAAAAAGCAAACTGCAGCCTTTCCTGCTTCCATGTTTCACCTCCGCAAGTTGTTGAATGCCACGATAACAGCGCACACTCTCACACACCACAACTGCAACACGGTGTACAGTGCTGCTGCAAGCTCTGTGGTAAACTAGGATAAAAATCAATAGAATTCTCCTCCTATTTGCATCCTTCTATCGCCCATTTCTGCAGTATTTTTGGCCTTTTGCCGAATGGAGGCAAGACCATGGGGCTACTGAGCCGCAGCACCGTACGCCTGCTCGTCTTGTCAGGGTTTTACGTTCTTTTTTTGGTCATTGGAGCATCTATTTTCTCGGCTATTGAAGAACCTACGGAAATTGAAAATATTAAGAAATTGCGAGGACTTAGGGCGCATTTCTTAGTAGAACACACATGCATCACAGGTAAGCCTAAGCTTAAAGCTACCATTAGCGCATGGAAATCATCCTTCCCATCCACACCTCATATAAATGTCGACTGCCTGCTGTTTAAAAAAAAACACTTTTGTAAATGGTCCTACTTTCAGACTAATTGCTAATCGAATAATAACGGAGATTCTTTGAAATATGCAAGATGTTTATCATATCTGAAAAAAAAATTGGGTCATGCATGAAACTTGAACAGTGACACTGTGACTGAAGTATGCACCAAACATGTGTTTCAAGTCACTGCGGTATAAAATTTGTGAGAAAAAAAAATCATGATTTCTCTGAGGATGGAGAAAATCAAACCTAAGAAACTTGCTTGGATATCTGTTTGTGTTCTCTAAATCGCTATGATTAAAATAAATTGATTATATTTGATAATCCATTTCTGAAACAACTACTTTCGATTCACCCTGTACATCACACATTTTTCAATTTGCTATAATTTGCAATCAGAGCAAATGTTCAAAACCAACCGTAATTCCAATATTTGCTCGTTTGGGAACGTAAACGATTACCTTGTAAACAAGTTTCAAATGAAATTAACACTGAAATTTTCCGATTTGCTGGAGATCCATTCATCTGTGACGTCACGCATCGGGAAAAACGGGGGTGGAAACTATGTATACTTACGTGAAGTGTGGCCATTATGATGGAGGGCAATTTTAAATTAAATTCTACCCTCTTTTTTTTCTCCGCTTTATATATCAAATAAGAGAATGCTGGATGAGCTGTATCTTTATGCGACACAAGGGAAGGGCGTTAAAAGTTGGCATTTAAGTTTTATGTCACCACATTTTCAATTTATCACTTGGTAAATTTAATGAAATTTAGAGTTGTTCATACATAATTAATTAGCGTGTATACAGTTACAGTATATACACTTGAGTAAATATGTAAATATGCGTAGTATATCCAAAGCATATGTTTTGAAAATAGCCTGATAAAAGAAGTTTGGAATATTGCATATGGTTCACTGAAACATGCAATTTTTCTTGATCATGCAATGGGGTATTATGGCGTTTCTGGTCACTAATTTGAATAAGTTTTTTTAATATGAAGTCCATATTATCCCAAAAAACTAAGTTTAGTGATTTAATAACTGTTATAAATTCAACACACACAAAAAGGTGGCCCGGAAACAGGATTTTGCTTATCAGTGCTGAAACATTTGCTAGCAACAAATCCTATATTTAAAGTTAGACATGATTTATATCTGCTTTTCTGCGAAAAACATCTAAATCTTTTTTTTGGTCAATGTTTCTTGTTTATTTGGTCCTAATGAATGGCTTATCATCCAGTGGTCTAAAGCCGTTTACTGTTGTACAACTGTTATCAAGCCGTACCTGTTATAGTAAACATGATATACAGTTTATGCATTGCATAAACAGGTTTTGCATCCAATATGGTTGATCTTTTAAATTAATCTTCAATATGATTTGATCCTAATAAATGGCTTATCATCCAATGGTCTCATTATCCGGAATATACATGTTATTGTAAACATGTTATAGACAAACATTTACACATGGGATGTGCACCAGGAGGATGCATCCACAAGGATTGACCTTTGAAATTAATCTTTATTAATCTTGTGCTCCCAATAACCTGTATGCCCATCAAGGATTGACCCTGGTCAAATTGGTCAATGAACAGTAAATCTATTGAATGAGTAATAAGCATTCATTGAAAGCATCTTTCCTTGTTGTGGGGATACGTGACCATGGACATGCTACTGCTATACTTACTTGATGTATGTAATTATCGACGGAATTATCTTCATATAACGTATAGTAGTATAGTAGTGGCAGGCACCTGAGTAGTAGTATACGAACCTGTATATAATTATTGATTAACGTCGCGCTGCACCCCAGGACTGAATCCATTAACGTGAAATTATATATGCATCAATACCTTCCATCATCCTATTTTAACACTTTAATCATACGATTAATCCACATTTTCATCAGTTGTTGTGACGTCACACTATCTGTGGACGTGCTTGAGTGTCAAGGCACATCAAGAATCTGGCGCAGTGCGCCAATAAAAAGTACTAATAAGAATTGGCATGTTCCAATTTATGGTAAATTATTCCAATTGAAAATTTCTAGAAATCAACTCCTATTGCCTTGAGGGGATTCGGTCATCAGGTCGTGAATATACGGGAATACGTATGCATGTGAGCATTTCCAAAGCTAAAAATTGGCTTTTATTATATACTGTCATCACATTTTCCCTCCACAAATATCACAAGTAATACGTTTCAGAAATTCTTAAATAGTTAACATCTCAAAAATGCATTAAAATAACCAGAAATGCACAATACAATTACATATATCGATGAATATTAACCATATTTGTGCAGGTCAGTTTATCATCCATAAAAATTATCTTTTTAAATTCTTGGAAATTTCCATTGGGGCCTCAAGCCAGTCTCAAGTCGTTATTTTAAACTGTTTCCATGCAGCTGTTAGCAAATGAAAAGGTTTTTTCCATGTTCGCTACAATTAATTAATCCTAAAAGGGTGAATGTCCAATTTTGGACATTTCCACAACGTTTGAGTCCATTGTTATTTCTTAAATATGTATACATATGTCAAATTCACTGTCAATCAACGAATCATTCTTTTGATAGTTTCAAACAACCATAGCATCACAATACCAAAATCTAACCGTTACCATACAGAGTCAAATGCATTTAAACTTATAGACATGAAATAATTAAATTTGTATGATAGAAATTGCATTAAAAACCAGAGATAAGTAGATTTGAATATTTTTCCAACGCTATTGTTGTAAATTGTTGTATTCAGTAGGTTCTGAATCCTAACCTGTGTCAGTAAAACAAATTAATATAAATACCCTGATGTGCTATGCCAAGGTTTTATGGTTTGTGCTGGACCTGTTTCCATGCCAATATCATTTTCCTTATATCTCGGACTATATATTGTAACGATTATGCTTTTTATGGAGAATACAAATGCTGCAATGCATGGATTCTTATTATTATACAAAATATCTCAAATTCCTTTATTCTCATGACAATGGTTCTTTTTTGCTTTTCTAAACCTTATTTGTTGAAATACACGAATATGAAATTGCAATTGAAAAGCACGTCCAGCATATTCAAACATTTTCAAAAAGTGAAATGGAAGCAAATTTGTCATAGTACCAACTGAACAATTGCTTGAAATGACGCGTATTTATACATGTAGATGACCTTGATGCCAACATTGTCATTATACCATACAATGAATGAAAGTATAGTTTATTTATTAATAACATTTTTATTATTTAACGGAACGTTCTACATTATGTGATGTTGTTCCAGAATCCATCAAGCATGAATCTTGGCATAGTGTGCTTTTTCTAATAAACTGCAAATGTTGTGACTCGAAAAAATAAAAATCACAGATAAGTAATTTTCCATAGAACCGAATTGGTTCAGAATGCGCCTGTACTTCACCTCAAAATATTCTCAGAGATTTATTAAATTATCTTCTTTATTGAGGTTCACGCTGACCATCAATGACCCTGATAGACAAGTCCAATAAACTTCCAAGGCATTAAGTCCAAGTCATTGTATAGTAATTGAAGTTTAACGCTTGTCATGGCTTGGGTTCAAGTAGCAGAGGAGATAAGGAGAGGATCATGGGACCAGACGCCCTATTGTTTCTTTAAAGATACCCAATTAAGTAAATCCATTGTATTTTCCCTATTAGAATTGACGTACTTTCATGGAAAATAGCCAGATTTATTTAAAAGTAAACATCCGTTGCTTAATTTCTCAAAAAAATGTTGACTACCAGCGTGTGACTTTTTAATATTTATCAAAAATTTGCAGAAATTGTATGGCGAATTCATCATACAAAAATATGGTAACGGTCTAAATAAATAAATACAATGCTTTCACATAATTGACAATGTCTGTATCATAAATTTCTAGTTAAAGTATAGCTATAAATTAATGTTCTAGTAAATAAATCATCATTTATGGAAATGTTTTATAGAAAATTGCGCCAATGACATTGCTGCAAATTCATCGTCAGTCATAATTTGAAAAAGAAGAAAAAATGTTACAAAAATACAGAAATGTGTTAAAGGCCGGTATTTCAAAGGTTACATAAATATATTTTTTTATATGTATTTTATGCTTTTCTTAACAATCTCTGCAACTACAGCATTTGAACTCCATGATGCATTCATGCAGTGCATTTCATTCGTAATACATCACCCAAAATGGCAGGTGTCGTACTTCGAATAATGTCAGGAGATTAGACACATAAATGTAGTAATTTTGTATGAAAGGCTGAAGTAGCTTGACTACATTAGATTTAAAGCATGCATCCCCAGCTGTATTTCACACTTTTTTCGTGTATCCCAGTGGCATGACAGTAACAATGAACATAAAAGTACTGTTGAGAATGTAGTTGTCAGATATACATATACTACTACGTGCTCCAGTAATTGAGAGACGAACTCGATGTTACTTTTTATCGCAATGCACATTCAACATCGAATTTGCACACACACAAAAAAACGTGAAGCAATATTTACATTAACAATTATAAATAAAAGTAAAGATGGCAAATAAATACTGCAAAAAATACTTGGAAACTGTTTCAATCGACAGTATGACTTACGTGGTATACGTGCTTTGGATTTAAGCACATAATCAGCATGTTGTAGGAGAGGATCCATGAAATTCATGAATTTGTTTCAACAAATTGACTGAACATTTTAATACTGTTAAATGCATAAATCAACTAACATTGTTACAGAATACAAATTTTAGGAGAAAAAAACTTATAAAAGTTTCATTTTAGATTAAAGAAGTCTGAAAATAAAAATATGCCAAATTTCCAAAATGGAGCAGGGTACTTAAGACTGAATGTAACATGCATTTTTCCCTAAAATAAATGTATACCTAATATCTGCGCTTACATTGTATTGATCGTGTACACAGAAATGTATGTATGTATATTGTCTGTGCCATTGTTCCTTTGAGAATGCTGCTTAATGGTATGCTTACTCAATTAAATTTTCTACTGTTTTATGTTAAAGATGCACTAACATTCAAAGGTTATGAAAAACCAACATTCTCAAAATACCAAAAATCTCTCAAAGGTTTATACATTTTTAATAAATAAATGTTGATATAAAAGGAAACCATAATACCCTCAGGAAAAAATTGAGTGAGTTATCTCAATCATAATGTTTTTTAAAGAGTAACGTGGTTTTTGTAAATACTACTAAATACTAAATAAAACTTGTTCAATTTATCAAAAGTTAGAGTATATCAGTATTGGATATTTGACCGTATTTTTTTATTATTATGAAACGTATTAGTACTACAACATGTTTAGCAGATGCAGTCTATAATTTCTATAGATTATATTAAATAATGATAAAAGCTTATAGACGG
>JAQGAE010001131.1:0-25693 GCA_034696685.1 Julus scandinavius
AACACAGATTTGAACATCATGTTTATAATTATCTGAATCCAAGTTGCTTAGCTTCCCTACTTTTTTTTGGTATTAAAGTTATCTTTTCCAATTATATTGCTTCGATCTTTTTGACAACGAAAATGTGGTTGTTATGGCAAGTGCATTTTAAAATATCAAGTGATGATATAGGTATGCTATTTTTAGTAGTTTTCATGATATTTTTTTTGTTTCAAAATTGCATCCTGTTTCCAAAGTTTAATTAGGTTGTCTAGCTCGTGAATGTTGCTTATACGTGACGTATTGCTTTCAAAATATACCCATATATTAAGAGCTCAGTTTTAATGTTTGGTAATAAAGTTTTCCCTACAATATTTCCAAATATTTGCACTAGGGAAACATGGGAATCTCATTAATGATCGAATATTGTACGTATCATAATGTTTATTTAGTCCGTTAGTAGGAAAAAATCAATGAAAATGACCAGATCATTAAGGTTGTAACCCTTGTAATAAATTCGATTTATATACATATATATATATCTGAGATAGATATTTGCAAAATGCAAAAGCACTAAATGTCCTTTTATAGGAAGTTTCCTCTATAAAATGCATAAGGCCTTTAGCATACATGTAGTAATCCAATTTGTTATTGTTGTATATTTCCTGATGATATGGAAACATAGATTGTTACTAAATTTATCAGCAAAAGCTACTAAATTTGGCTCCAACTTTTTTACTGCAGAAATTTACCTAGACTCTGTTATCAAGAAATATTTTAAAGGATTTTATCGCTCATGAAAGTGATTTATAGGCGGGATAATAGCTAATAATCACGATGTGGCCAAATGTTTAAAGCAGTCGTTAAGCTCTGGTGTGTATTTAGATCTACTAGCATTTAATATACTTTAATATTATTCATTTTGGCATATGCATTATTTTGCGTGCACAAAGATAGGAGTAGCGTGCGCATCTAATTAACATCGTTTGGGTCCCGATATAGCCACGCTGAATTCCTATCCTAAACACAACCAACATCTAATTAAATTTTTAATATTTGCCATTCCCCATTTAATTGGCTTATATGGTCGCTGCTGTAGCAATTTCAATATTTGTTTTTGTCTACCTGTTATACGGTAGTTTATCATCAATCATGGAAGATGTACACGATATAGGATTACATGTGGTTTTTCTGTCTAAATTTGGTAGAAACAAGAAATACGATATACTCAAGACTTTAAAAAATTATAAAAAAACATTCTGGAAGACCTAAAGACGAATTCTTTCATCGTCATATCTATATACAGGGTGGACCAGAATTTCTCGCCACCCCACTTTTTTGTTAATCCTGTTGGTATTCAAATTCTGTGCTCTGTCCACTGATGTCGATAGATTTTAAGAACGAATATCAGTGTACTGTAAATATACACCGTGAGCCAAAAAAAAAACAATGCCAAAATATTATTCATTGTAACTTAATAAAAATACAATAATTTTCATGAAGTTTTCCAGTTGTGTACTTTTGTTACTAATCTTTCAAATTTCCCTCATGTAGGTGGCGCTGATAGATATAGATGTTTTTACTCCTTTCAAACGCAGAGCCATATATTAGGCCAATGAGCACAAAGTGCCAATCTGTGTACAGCAACTACAACGTTGTAGATGCTTCGGGGACAATCGGAAGGGTTTCCCTCAGAATAGTATGCTCGAGGCGAAGGTGTCGTCATCTGATTAGATTAGATTAGATTACTCCTTTGGGTCGGAGGGTCCAACAATAGACCAATGCACGTTAGTGTGCCACTCTGCAGGCTCCCTTACTTAACGGTAGGGGTTGCAGTTGTATTTGTGTTCATAGAGGTATTCGCCATATGGCGTTCCTTAAACCATGCTATTAGCCTGTTCTTCAGTTCGGGCAGGTGGATTAGAAATTCATCCCTGTTGTTAAAGTCAAGGATTGTATCGAGGGGTTTTTTTAGGCAACTGGGTACAGGGCCAAGTGCGGGGCAGACTCTGATAACATGGTTGATATCTTCAACTGGAGCCCTGCACAATGGGCATTCCTCTGACTGCCCACTCCAATATTTTATTCAGGAACCAGTCTCTATGGTGTCCACTCCCTACGCCCACCCCCTCTTAAGGAGTCTTTTTGGAATGGCTCCATACAGTATATTCGCATTCGGTATATCTTGGTATACATATATATTGGCCAGACGTTTTAATATTGTGCAGTTTTTCTGTGGATTTTTGAAAATAAACGAGCTTGGCATATCTCACAACTTTGGATTTTGAATCCTGAAATTTTACTTTGCATGAGTAAAACTGGAAGATGTATATACAGATATGAAAATTGTTTTGACATGTCTGCTATTTTTAAAAAAATCCCTTTTAAGGTAAAGGAATATGCATTGATGAATGGTAGCATACTATATATTGGCAGTCATTTTTAGGAGTTTCATGTTGCGCGGGCAAACTGGCGTGTAAACATCCAGAAGGAAGGCATTTTGAAATGCAAATGTCGAAAAACAGCGAGACTAGACAATGGCTGCATTTGGCTCGCACAGAACCTCGGAGATGTAAAACTACTGTAATTTTATATGTTACCATGGCAACCACATCCGAATTGCGAGTCTTGTACGCCATTATCATTCATCGGGCACCTGGGAAGAAGCTTGAATGTAGTATTATCAGGTTTCCTTCAAAGACTTTGTTATCAGACATCGCTCCCAGCAACAAAAAACGAAAACATAAAATAAAACTGAAATTCGTCTATTTCTAAATAAGCTAGTTTTATAACAAGATGGTTGCCTGTAGCGAAGAAGCAAGCACTTAATTTAAATATGTAAGCAATGTTGCTTAGAGATGACAAGGCTTTTCTTAGACTATATACACTGACATTCTATAAAATTTAATTCAAAACTGTATGTCCAAGCTCGTTTATACGAATTCAAGACTTATTTTGATTCATTATGATAACCATAAAAGGTTCAACGTAATTTACTTTAAATATGTCATGTGGTGGTTTTATATGGAATGTAAATACCTTATTATAAACGTATGCTTTTAAAAATTTCAATTGTATTTCCGAAATACCGAAATTTTGTTCTGGACTTATTTGAAATTTCTTATAAAATTCAATTTGTGTTTAGTATCAATTTCCATATACGAGGTCATACAGAATATATAGTTATTCATTTGTATACAACTTCCACACAGTTATTCATTTGTATACAAATTATACACATGCAGTTATTCATATTTATACAAATTACACCACACAGTTATTCTTTTGTATACAACTTCCACACAGTTATTCACATGTATACAAATTGCACATATACAGTTATTCGTTTGTATACAAATTATCCACATACAGTTATTCATTTGTATGTAAATTACAAACATAGTTATTCATTTGTATACAAATTACACACATGCAGTTGTTCATATGTATACAATTTACACACATGCAGTTATTCATAAGTATACAATTTACACACATGCAGTTGTTCATAAGTATACAACTTACACACATAGTTATTCATTTGTATACAAATTATACACATGCAGCTATTCATATGTATACAATTTACACACATGCAGTTGTTCATATGTATACAACTTACACACATAGTTATTCATTTGTATACAAATTATACACATGCAGCTATTCATATGTATACAATTTACACACATACGTCGAAAACTGCATAAAATTCTCAGTTTTTCATTGCCATCTGGAAATTAAAAATAAATATGATTCCCATGTAAAATGAAAGTGCTTTATATTTAAAGAATTTACATATACAATACAAAATATAAAATTTGTACAGTAAACCTATTCATATTCATTTTGACTAATTGCTTAAAAATTTGACACGTAATAGTTGTTTTGTTCTATAAAGAATCTTAATTTGCTTCTAGTTGTACATTATCATATACAATGCAATATGCATGATGTATGTTATTTTGAATAATTTCGTCATTTATTCTGATATATAATAATGAGAAGATACATTACACCACAAACCCATTTATATGCATTTCTAGCCTTGTATTAATAAACATTTAGATGGAAATGTCTGTTTCACACGCTGAATGTAATGCAAATTTATCATTTCGCTATCAAATAGTGCAAACACTCTGACAATGTAAACAAACATTACTCTTGACCTTTTAAGCCGTTATATCACTGAGGTACTATGTTGGGTGTACGTAACCATGAGAGAAATTTTCAGAAATACAATCTGGAACGACTATCAAACCAAGGGGCCATTCAAAAAGGACATCCACGAATTCCTTCCAAAATTCACCCCCTCCCCTCTTCCTTACCCCCTGTCCACATGATGTCCATTTTAGCCCAGACCCCCTCCCTCCCCTTTCTCATGGACGTCGGACGTCTTAAATTTTTTTGTGGAAAGTAGGGTGTCCAAAAAATGTTATGGAACGTACATATAGGCCCATCCTGTAAATTTGGTATGTCAATTCCATGACATTTTTCCACATTTTTCTGATTAAACTTAATTTACAGACCTCGAAGGGAAATTCCAGCAATAAAATTTGTGTTTAAAGTTTTGGCAAATACTCGACTTTACAGAGGTTTTAAAAATTGATGTACATTTGGGACTGGGAACACAATTCTTCAGGTGTCTATTTCCCCGTTCACTAACCTTTAAAACTCAATTAAACAGAAAATCCAAAAATGAACAAATACCATCATTAGTGGACGTCCAGCATAGAGTTATCCCCCCACCTCTCTTCTCGTCTCCTCTCCTCTCCTCTCCTCTCCTCTCCTCTCCTCTCCTCTCCTCTCGTCTCGTCTCGTCTCGTCTCGTCTCGTCTCCTCTCCTCTCCTCTCCTCTCCTCTCGTCTCGTCTCCTCTCGTCTCCCCTCCCCTCCTCTCGTCTCGTCTCCTCTCCTCTCGTCTCGTCTCGTCTCGTCTCGTCTCGTCTCCTCTCCTCACCTCACCTCATCTCTCCTCTCCCCCTGTCCACGACCCCCAAGGAGAATATTATCTCCATTCTATTCATTAAATCAAATAATACTGCAGAACATTAACAATGAAATACAGATTGATTTTTGATTGCTTATTGACATTCTCTCGTAGTTGTGTAAATTGAGCTACTATTTTGGTAATATAATTCAAACAATTTCGGTGCTACAATACTGGTGACATTTGACGATTATTTCCAGGCAGGTCATGACATGTTTAAAACCTGTTTTGACACGTAACTTGTACGTGTATTTGTCATGAGGGATTTTCAGTGTAGGACATTGGATATTTACGACTAGGGAAACGTGCTTGTTTCCAAACACTGAAGCAGTTTCGAGTATCGCTGTAACTTTAGTTATCTTTGTATTGCACCCTAGACGCACCAATCTCGTCTATATGCTGATAGTTGGTCCTTAATCCTTTCTCGTTTCATTAAAACTCTTGTGAAGTTAGATGTCCGCGATATACTTTGCTATTTCCCGTTTCACGACGGTTTCTTGGAAATCGTTGGCAGCGTTATTGGATAGCATCCTAACAGATTGGATTAAATTTTTCCAATGCTTCCAAAGCATTAAATTACTCGATTATGTCTCAAATTTCACGATGTTTGGATTAAGGTCAACATTGGTCAAGCTTTTTTTAAACTGTTTTAGAATACGATACAGCATCTGTTGAAGATTTATTTAAGCTCCTATATACATTTTACTGAAATATGCAATCGCATCACCAGTAAACTAAATCTTTTATATAGATTATGTTAGGGGGAAAACTGTGTTTCCATGTATACATTTTATAGTGTAAAATAGTAGACGCATATTTTGCTATTTCCACGAAATTGTACGCGTTTAGCTGAATAAAAGAAATCTGATGGAATATTACAACAATAAATAATCGTGTGGTTTTTCAAACAATTTTACGTGTTTTTTTAAAAAATACATGATTGTAAACAGGCGTATATTTGAAATACACCCATACCTCGCTTTACGGCCTAGATACGTTCCAGAAAAGTTGGCCGTAAGGCAAAAAGCCGTATAGTGAATCAATAATATATAACAGCTTTTTTGGCCGTATAACGAAGCATTGTGGGCCGTAAATCGAAATATAGGCCGTTATAGGGAAAGGCAGTATAAAGCGCTGCCGTATAACGCGGTATAGGTGTACTTCAAACCAATTCCATTCAAGTTAGTTTATAACTTTCTACATTTGCTTACATTTAATTCAATTCAACTCAGTACCCTACAGTTAGCAAATAAATGTCATATAGTAGGGGAAGAGGGGAGGGGGACTTTCGCCAGGAAGGCTATTCTATCGTCTAATCACATGCAAAAAGGACCAATAGTAAACATCCCTCTTGGCACGAAGCCAAGGTCAAAGGATTTAAGTGATGTCTACTAGAGTGGTCAGGCGTTAATATATGGGAAGCAAGTTGTAAATTAAGAGAAAGATTAAAATGTTTGAATAACCCCATAAATAACTTTTCGTGTCTGGACCTCAACGTGTCCCAATTTAGAGAGTGGAGCATTTCTGTCACACTTGTGGAATGTTGGTAACTGCCCTTAATGAATCTAGCTGCTCTTAGCTGGACCACGTATATGAACCATCCTGTTAGGTTTCCAAATAGGAGCGCAATATTCCAACATAGGGCGAACCAGAGTTGTGTAGGCAGTTTTCGCTACATTTTCCACACATTCTCAAAATATGCGTTGAATGAATCTAACTAGAAATGAATTTAAACTTAAACGTTTAACATAGATATAGTACATGTATTTATAAAATGCCACGAAAAATATTTTAATTGTTCATATGAAAATCATTGTCCTGACAAAATATAATTTTCCAAAACAAATTATAATTAGAGCCGAGAACATGAAAATGCAATTACAGAAATAAATACGGTGTTATAAGTTTAGAACTCATCTAAGTTCATTTAAGTAGTTTATTAGATAAACTTTTATTATCATTTTTAATTTTAATGTTTATATCGAAACCTTATATTGCAAACTTATACGAAAATCTGTCTAATTTTTATATTTATTTTGTGATAAAAATACTACACACTAAAATAAACCCTTATTTTCTAAGGTAAAATAAAGATTAATATAATCAAAATTAGCAAAAACAGATTCACTATGGGCTTCCAGTATTAATAATTTTTTTGTGAAATCCGCTTATGGCACTCGAAAACATTTTTCATATGCTGCCCAAGTCGACTATATTCAAATTTCTATTTGTCATATTTAACATTTTGCTAATCCTTATTATTTCTGTAATCGCGAAGAAATCTCAGACGATTTTTTGCCATAATTGTTATATAGTGATTTCCCATTAAAGCATAGGTTTCGAAAGTAGTTCAAATTTATAATACTCTCAACAATTACTGATAAATGTGTCAAGGGGGTAAGTTGTAAAACTAATGAAAGTATATATCGTGGTCGATTAAAAATCGATGATACATCTTCTTTGTCTATCTCATTCTGCTCTATACATATATATATGATGCATTATTTTAAATTTAAGTACACGTTATTCAATATAATGTATAAAAAGTGGAGGTTTATACAATATAGCAACACTCCACTGTGTTTACCAGTTGGAAACCTTATTGTTAAGTTTAATTAATTTTGAGAAAGATGGTTATTGGAAATTCAGCTCGCTGGATTTAATGAGAGAAGCCTAGTAAATGGATATAGCTATACTCTCATGAAACTGTTTTGAACTTTTCAAGCCTGATTCCAGGAGCTACATCGTAAAATTAGCATGCATACAGCTTCGTATTTTATGGTAGACTATATTGCGCTCTAATATCAGGCGATATATATTATAGGAAAAAGTGGATTTTTCCTTCCGTGAATATCCACGGTTTCTGTGTCATTTTCTATTTTAATCAGGCCGTGCAAATGTAACATTTTATGATGAAGTTTGTTTCGATGCAAGCAGGCACACCTGCTTTAGGTGGAGATCGGAAGGAAAAATAAATGGTTTGGTAATTAAACAGCAATGTCTAAAGCAACATGCAACACGCACCCCATTGCCATTCATAGCACCATTGTGTTGGCCAAGCCTATTTCCTACGAACATCTGCTGAAATCGACTTAATTATCACGATCCATGCTAAATTTGATGCTTGTTTTACCTCGTTACTCGAGGGTAATATTTCGGATAATATAGCATCGTGGCAACCACTCAAAACTACGCTTTGCCCAGCTTGCCAATAAACTACAAGATGTTTCTGGGTTCTTGCTAATTAGGTTTATTTTGGTTCAGCGCACCCTGGTGGCTGATTACTTTTTTCCACCGTTGCAATATATAGTAGGGGTACTCGAACGAACGTTTCACTTGGGCAGTTGGACTATCTGAATTTGACCAACATATGGTGCACATGCGCATTAGATTCAAACAGCTCTGCCAAAGTCAACAAGTCGAGTGTCTTTTGTGAAATGGACACAAATGTAGCTTAATGCCGTATTCTCACTATCCGGACTTTTGTCCGTTTTGGGGCCGCGCGCATGCGCACTAATGTTTTTCAGCAGAAGCCACGCCCTGGTTCATTTTTAAGCTCCGCCCTTCACGCGCACAGCACTGAGTCAGATCGACTTGACTTGGCGTGGATTGGCTTTTCCGCATGCGCAGTAGGTCAGTCCGGAGTCTGTGGTCACGTGTAGTGTGGACATGTGCAGCCATTATCAGATTTTATGGACTGACGTCATTTGTCCGTTTTGCTTTTTCGTCTGGCTAGTGAGAATACGGCATAAGGTCGGAACGCACCAAACGAAACGTGCACAACACAAAAAACACTGAAACAAAGTTTCCAACATGTTTTATTTTTTTCAAACATGTGTCCGAAGTTGTGTAAAAAAACCAAGAAAACATGAGTGTACGAACCTACTGCGGCAACATCAAATAAATATAACGATCGGCTGGGATTTACTTACCTAGAAAGAAGCAAAAAGACAAAATATTAGCATGGCGCCGATAATCCTTAACGATACTTTAACAATCTTTAATAATTAAGAAATTGGAATGGAACCCTAGCATGACCTAGTTTTCATAAAATACTCATTTTCACACAGGCATGCTTGACGTGTTAATTTTCTAAAGACTACCTCAAAGGGACCTCCAAATATAAACCAGGACATTATCTACAGTGCATCTGGAAGCAATTAGCATACAGACTTCAGTCTGAGCTCCCAGGCTGCCCTGCACCATATCCAGCATATATAAGGAATCCCAAATTCTATGCTCAGCAGTCCAGTTCTGACTCCTGAACAGAGAACCACTCGTGTCAATTATGCTACCATACTATATATAAAATCACGAATGTGCAGCTTTACCTCTTGGTTGCACAGTTGCTAGCAGTGATTGCCCCCAATTTATTTTATAGGGATATATGTATATACAGTGGAACCCCGATTCTACGTTTCTCATAGGACCAGCGGTAAAAAACGTACGAAACGGGAAAACGTTAAATCGGGGTTACAAATCGGTTGCTTTATGGGATTGTTCCCACTATTAGGTGTTTTATGTTTTGGATATTGGTATGAAGTGTATGTATCTTGGTATAAATGCTGTATGTGGTGTATTGGTGATGCGGGAGATTATCCTGTATGTGCTCATTGAGTGTATCTAAATTAAAATAAATAAATACATAAATAATATAGGCAATTTCCACGGACCGGCATAAAATGACGTAGGAAGTGGGATAACGGACAACGTAAAATCGGGGTTCCACTGTACTATAGACCAGTATACTTTTTCAAACTATGTCTGTACGGTTTGATGTCCAGCAAAAGATCATATGTACGCGAGTATAGCATAATAAATAATTTCAAACTGCAATATTAATTTTCTGTAGAATTCGTAATTGAATTACATCCAAGTATTATGATCCGACTCTTCGATTCTAGTTATTATCCTCGCTGCACATTTATTTCCCATCTAAACTACTGTAGTATGCACCCTTATGTATAGTTATCGACTAACTTAAAACCGAATTTTTGACTTCACAGCATGTGTATTTTATCTTAGCTCATGAAATTTGAACTTGTATTTCATGCACATATACATAGCTCCTCGGTGTAATTCAAAAAGAGTATAAAGTACACGCAACATCTAGGCTATAATAATTGAAAATGCAAAACGCATGCATCGCATATATCCTTAATAAACTCACGAAATAAACACAAGGGATGAAGAAAATGATAAATAGGCGGTGAGGGAAAAGCGCAATCGGCTTTTGTTTCATTACTACATCGGGATTCTGCCTGCCTACTTAAGTATTTATAATAATTTATACATTATCTATCAGTTTGCCATTTTCATTACCTTGTTTGTTGAAAATATTAAGTCAATTTGTCGCAGGAACGCCGTTATTTAATTTTTTTTGTCAGGGGTTTTTCTGCCTAGATTTTTTATTTACATTATTTGTATAGTTGAAAAAACTAGGTCGTAATGCAATGGGCGTGGATTTGGTGTATAGATCATAGATTAAGCAAATAACTGGATATGTATAGGTACTTTTGTACACTCTACTACTCTACATGGGCAATATCGATTGTTTGATGAGGTTTTGCCCGAACCACTCTATACTACTCTCTCTCTATACGTACTTGATATCGCAAAATTTCGACAAAAATATGTCATTACATACGACAAATTTATTTTTGTTTTGTGCTTTGGGAATAGACTGCAATAACCTAATTCACTTTCTGTATACATCGGGGAACCAATTTCAGTCCCAAAGCCATACCAATAAAAATGTCCAAAATGGGTACGAATCAATGATTTCATATATGTATACTTTGGTCTTAGTATATATATAACATTGAATGAAAAATCAAACCGGTCACTATATATGCTTTATACGATTCCTTCCTTATTCATTATAATTTAGCGTGGCTTTTATATTTAGTAATACAGTATAAACAATAAATGTCCCATATTAAACTGCGTATATTTATCAATATTAAATTACACGTATTGTTTCCTAACCGGAGATGGAATTATCAGAAAAATTCAAGAACTCGTTTTGTGGTTGAAAATTGATTTTAGATGAGTTTAATAGGATAATTTATCTGAATAATTTGTCTGAGTTTCATGTTACTAATAAATATCTAGCCAGTATAGATGTGGTGTACGTTTTCATAGTAGAATACATTTGAATATATTAGTTTTGGTATATGTCCTCATGCATTATTTTAAAATATAAATCCTTTTAATTGAATTGATTTCACTAGCAACTTAGGTGGTAAAATTTATATATGAACATGTATGCCGTTTTATGTCACGTATAAAGTATCATATTCTGCATATTGAAAACATTTGTGAAATACACGAATGGAATGATATTATTATTATGGCACAAATAAATTACTTATATTTTAAAATACATAAATGAAAAGTGCACAAATGGTATATACATAGTGGACTGGTTTGGATACATACATGATATTTTAATATTTACTCCGATGCAGGGTCATATATCATGGTGTCCATGATAAAACTTGAAAGTCGGGAAATGTACGTGAATTTTTGACACCTCAAATATTCGGGAACAATTTAACTTTCAACACCTCTAGAACTTGGTTTAATTGTAATATACTTAAATTTTGTCAACAAAATTACTGGATACCCTGTATTTTTCCATACATGGTCATACATTCTGTTTTACTGTATGACCATATACCGACAAGAATGGCATATCTGGTATGTACTGTATCGGTACATACCTATCATTTCTAACATACAGTGCATCTATACTATACATTTTTTATATTATATACGCCCAATTAAGGTCCTTCTAGAATATGTATCATTGATTTATTTTATACTCAATATTAAAATTGTGCAAATCGTAATCATTATCTTCTAAAAAACTTCAATATTTATTTGAACAATGAAATCCTTAAAATTTGTAAGAATATACATGTATATTACTAAAGCACATATTGAGTATACGCTTAATAGTCAAAAATATCTAAAAATCATTTATATTTTTTTATCAAGCTTTAATTAAGTAATGAATGATTCTTAAAATTATCGACTTATACGAGGACCTTGAAAGACTAGTATAAGAAATTGTTGAATCAGCTCACCTAAAATTGATGGGGTTTATATTGGGAAATATTTCATCTTTCTTATGCGGAAATGTTTTCTTGCCGATTATGAAAATAAGCCATTTTTAAGGGCTGAAAATTGACTTGAAACCTTTCAGCTGATGCTACGAGCCCTTAATTGAATATCGTTTTATAAGAAAGGTCGTCAACTGGAAAGATAATTTTTCTCCTTTTTAGATGCATTCTCAAAGTATATCTTTAGCGGTATTTCGATCACACTATACTGTCTAAGTGAGCTCAAATGAGAGAATAATTTGACAGAAGAGAACGTCTGCGAGGGCAATTTCCAACAAAAAAAATACATATATATTATATATATAAAAGTATGAATCCACGTGTAATAAAACAGCTACTTTTTATCTTTTCTATGCAGCTTGGATTTTCATAAAGTGAAATTGTCTGACAAGCCTGGCAGCAATTAGGCAGCGATAGAAATCGCTTAATTCATTGTACTTCAGTGCGTTGAATGACAAGAACGAAATAAATCATACGGTTCACATTATATTTATAACATTTCTTAGAAAAAAAAAATTAAATTGGAAGTTAAGATGAAAAAGTTAAGTTTTATATTCTGCGAAATGGGAATTAACTGAACCAAAAAATTGGCTTTCTGGAAATGGCAAGAAAAAACTTTAAATCATATATAAAAATTGTAATATCGTAAAACTTCAATTAGCTTATCTAAAAAGGTAATAATATATCGATTTACTTTTTTTAACTCGAATATATTTTTAAATACTTTGCTATGAAAGGTGTTTCATAACTAGAAAATCATGATTATGCAAAAATTAAGAGGCTTCCAGGCCCCACAACTCTCAGAATGGGGCAAGTTGATTTTATTAATCTTACATTTTGATAATTTTTATGATTTACTGTTAATTTTAAAATATATTGGACAGATTATGTTGCATATAGGTAAATTTAACACAGTTATTATTACATAGTATGATAAAACCATGTTTAGATACCGGTAACTGTTTGGCAATATACAGAGTGGGCCAATAAAAAGTAAGCCAACTTTATAAAAATCATAAAAAAATATTTGTTAATGGAATTTAATAAAAATTTGTACAAATATTGTTTTTTCTCTTTACTTTCGAATTGCCCTCGTTCACATTGTTTTTTAATGATGTCATCATTCGAATTTGTCTTTCAAAATGGCGTTCACTAAAGAAGAAAGAACCGCAATAGGTTTTTTGCGTAAAACGAAAAATTCCAGTGCTAGGTAATTTTTGAAACTGTTTCCGGAGAAAGGTGCTAACTTTGAACACAAATTGAAATAGAGAATTTTTTTGTATCCTATTTAAGAACACATGTACAAATTTTCAATAAATTCCAGTGACAAATAACCATTTTATGATTTTTATAAATTTGGCTTACTTTTTATTGGCCCACCCTGTACAATATAAAGTCCACCGTTTTTAACTAAAAAGAAAGACTAGAACATATCGTTTTTTCATATTTCCCACATATGGCATAAATATGGATATTCAGTATAATTTATAAAAATAAGAATAGTACATTGGAAATTGCATATGCAGGATCGACATAACAGAAATTGGACACGTTTGAAGATATATGGTCATGTATATCGACATACATTATGTGGTCATTAATTCGAAATTTATTCTTGGAACATATGTCATATTATGTCCAGAATATTTGTACTTTCATATACAGGGACTTACTATAACATACATATGTCCCTATAAAATACATGGGAAGGGGGGCAATCACTGCTAGCAACTGTGAAACCAGTGATTGCCCACCACCAAGAGGTAAAAGTGCACATTCGTGATTATATAGTAGTATATTTACTATATTCTGTTATAGAATATTTCCCATATATGACAGCACTTATTTCTGTTATTTTATAATGTTTTATTAACGAAACTGTCCTTAATGTGCTTTAAGGGGGATTACAACCCTATCCCTTTCAATGGGTAAATTTGCCAATACACTCTCAGTCAAACAAAAAAAGATTAAATAAAAATAATAATTGTTTAAACTAACTTAATAAATCAGCAAGGGGCTTCGCTTGTCATTTTTTATTTTAAAATATTAGATTTTTTAAAATTAAATTATTTGAATTTTTGCACTCACAACTTGCCTATCTCATGCTGACACCTGCTGGCAGCGTGTGCAAAATATCGGACATTTTTCAAACTTGTATATTAATTTAAAAATCTACCATTTCAAAGTGAAAAACGACAAGCGGATGCCCTTGCTATTCCATCAAGCCACCAAAAACAATTCTCACCCCCACCCAAACCTCCCTCATTCAACTGTGAGTATCTTCGCAAACCTAAACCATTCACAAGGAATGGGGTTGTGATCCCTCTTAAAATATCTTGGGGAGAAGCAAAAATGGGGGAATGAATTACATAAGCCCATATGCGCCGTTTTATGTCCCAAATATGGCATTTTATGTCTATGTATGGAAAACTGTAACAATTTGGATATAGTATATTTAAAAACATCCGTGGATGTATGGCTATTTGTTGGCCGATAGGATCAAGGCCTCCTCATGTCTATATGTAACGCTCAATACACCCGCACACACACTCTTAACCTTACTTTTCCCTTAACATCCCTTTCTTCCTAAAAAAAATTCATATTCCAAATGCGATTAAACCCTCTAAAAATACTAGCAAAAAATGACTTACTCATCATTGACCACACCTCCCATGCGCACTTTGCGATTCTACCCCATCTGATTGGCACCACCTACTCTACATTTGCTGCCACCATCTTATTCCATCCACAAAACAAAATTCAATACCTCTACCTCTTGTCAACCCTCCAGACCTCTTTAATTTTCTACTAGCCTCCCCCAGTCCCCTGGCCATCTGGTTGCTGTTCAGAATAGCCAATATCCTAACTGCCGAACTCTCCCATCATTCATAACCTACTGTTTATGGCCTTTTAAATCCATTTGGTCGTTATTCTATGGTCATATGCTTTAGGCATATACAAGTATAAACATGTCCAGACATAGAATTTCTAATATGCATCTGTATATATTTTTTCCACCATGCACAATTTTATGATGAATAACAATTAGTAATTAAATTATATATATAACCGCTATAATGTTTCATAATGTAAAATTTAATAATGAAAAACAATCGGAAATTAAATTGCACATTATCGTTAGGATTATCTCTGTTCTAGGCCTAGTAGGTCGAACCAATAGAATGTCTTCAAGAAAAGTCCATTGTATTGTTTCATGGAAATTCAATTTTTGGTACATCAAAATACTTCTTTTTATACATAGCCTTTTTTGTAATATGAAAAACGTTAGATTTGAACTAAGATTAGATTAGTATCACAATAGCTTCGTACACAATAGCTATTGTTTTCGATTAACGATGAGAGATATATCTTGAAATTAATAAAATTAGGACCGATAGAAAATAGTGCGCAATAATTTCTCTTTATGGTGATATGCAAATGACATTAATCTAGCTGTTATATTAAGCCATAATCAAAGAGGCAAGCGTGGCGTCTTAGAATTTGAAAACATTAATGTAATATAGGGAGAGATGAGACACAGTAGTGCCTCTGCGGAGTATAATTAAATTAAGTAATTAGCATAGCCCTCGTGAATGCAACTGCATGAATGGTCAACCACTCACTTCAAGAAAACAATCCATAAATTACATTTGCCTTGTTGCTTCAGATTCGCTCGGTTGACTCTTATACTGAATTAAATAAATGAATAATCGAGTAAGACAACTTAGAAAACGAAAAGCATGTCAAATCCTGAGGCTTTACCTTTGAGAAAACCCTTAGATAAAAACCCAACAAAAGATACTTATCTATTGTTTTTACCATAAAAATCTGGTTTACAAAAACATTTTTTTATGTTTTTTTATTTAGTGTGAAATTATAACTCGCATTATTTATCTTGATTAAAGCGTCATTTTGCCTACTATAATTAATTATACGCTCGTGTGTCTTGTTTTGGAGACTAATGATGCTTTTTTTTCTGATATCTTTTGTCACGAATCCGGTGTGCGGACTTAATGCGCAAATTGTGTGGTTTGAACAAACATTGACAAATTGAACAATACGTTTCGTTTTGCGCTTTTGTTTAATTCAGAGTTTTTTTTGTGTGTTGATTATCAACGTTACGCTGTCAAGGCGAGGCTTAACTGGTTTACCATCCTGTATTTCAGAAATATATCAGAGAGGTTTTTGAGAATAACAAACGATCGATATTTTAGTTTTCTGCACAACTTTGACCACGTCTTTTATAACAACTATAGGTTTCCTTCTGCCAAAACATACAGGAAATGAAACATCATTGGAAACTCAAAGACCTGTATATTTATGATGGCTTACCATGGTGTTGCTAAGTGAAAACTTAAACTAGGATTATCTTGATATCTTTTACAGGAAAAAATGGTAAAGTTAAAGTGAGCACAAACTGAGGAAATGATAGCTAGTGGTCAGCTCAAGAAAACGTGATTATTGATTTTATTAACTGCAATTTTATAACCTCAAATAGCAGTAGAATTTCTATAAACTAGCTGGATGGAAAAAATCTGTAAACCCATACAAAAATGACTCTCAGAATTTTGCAGAATTCAGCGTCCTAAATCTCTGCAGAAAAGTATGTTTCAGAATTATGGTGTCTAATTCCGTAAGAGTCATTTCTGCAGAATTCTGCAGAATCTATATTTTTAAAAAAAATAGTTAACAGAGGGAAGCGAACCTGGGAACTTGTAAATACCATCCTAACACTTTTACCCACTCTGCAACCCATTCTAATTGGAAATTGTGCATTAGAAAAGGGAGTTATGGTTAGCTAATACTGGGACTTCATTACTATTAAGGTTATAAATGCTCGTATTTATTAACTATTATGTGATGTGAATGTGATTAGAGGGGTTTATTAGTTTAGAGGAGTGCATTACATTAAAAAGGTTTATTAGTTTATAGGGGTTGGTTTGTTAGAAAGAGGTTTATTAGATTAGAGGGGATTTTCTGCACATTATTTGTGTACGGAAAGTCGTACAGGATGGTCACAAAAAAGTGGAATTTTTTGTGCGAAATTTGATTTACTTTGATTAAAACTTACGAATTTATGAGAAAAAAAATTTACTTTTTTTGTGGCCACCCTGTATATGACATGTGAATGTATAGTTAGGTCTGAAAACATGTATGGAGTTTTATGTCGATGCATGGAATGTACATCGTTGCGTGATCTAAACGTGTAAATTAAGTTACTGATGTTTTTTTTCATGAAGCTAGTCTTATTAAGCAAATTTAGTCAAAATTTTCCTTAATGTGCTGTGTAGACATGAACACGAACAAGGGGTCAATTGTGAAAAGCATTCTCTGGAATATAAAGTGAAGAAAATGTCGATCAAGCTGACTTTGCTCGATATTTATCTGTTAAAAGAATCTTGAAGAAAACGAGGTTAACGAAAATGCTTACTCATGAAATATGGAAAGTTGCAAATCACTCCATGTCTTTTATCTTTCGAAGACAATTAAATTTTCGACTGAAGATAAGGGAAAAGAATATCATTTTGGACGTTTTCTCAAAAATTGTCATGTTGTTTTTTCATGTTCAAGTTTTGATGAATTGGTGGAAAATTCATAAATTGATTTTTCAAGATATGGCTAAATCTTAATTTCAAATTGGACATAAATGACCATATAAGGTCATGTAAGCATGGCACACACTCATGGCTATATGTGGTACACTCATGGCTATGTATGTATGGAATACACACATGGTTATATATGGCACACACATGGCACAAACACATGGCTATATGTGGCACACACTCATGGCTATATACGGGACACACATGGCTATGTATGCCACACGCACATGGCTATATATGCCACACACACACATGGCTATATATGCCACACACACACGGCTATATGTGCCACACACATGGCTATATATGCCACACACACATGGCTATATATAGGGGAACAAACATGGCTATATATGGGGGTCACACATGGCTATATATGCCACACACACATGGATATATGGGGGTCACACATGGCTATATATGCCACACTCTTGGCTATATATGGCACCCACATGGCTATGGCACACACCCACATGTCTATATATGGGGCACAAACATGGCTATGTATGCCACAGACACATGGCTATATAGGCCGCACACACCCACATGGCTATATATGGACCATGAATGTCTATATAGCTTTTTTTGGACACGAATTAGCCCCCAATGCAAATGTTAATGCAACATTTCAAGGAATAAAAGCAAAACAATTGGTGCATTAGTTTATTATAAGTTATTCATTCTTTGGAGCATGTAAATATATTTAGGAATAGATTCTTTCATTTTTATGATAAATCCCATGAAAATGATTTTTTTGGCCTTTGAAATTCAATAAGTTATAATAGCGTCGAATTGAATATAAAAAAGTTTAAAAATGCAACGTCTACATGAATTACATTCCCCAAGAACTGCAGAAGAAGTATCAATGCGCTGGCTTATGGTTGGTATTTTTGAATTTTCTTTTTTGAATAATTTTTGAATCACATCCAAGATTTGGTTGAGAAGAATTTCAATTGAAGTACGATTGAAATTTTTTCCATATTCATATCTGGAAACCATCTGGAATCTGCCTTCCTCTCTCATTTTGTTTGGCCAAACCAAGAAATCTAGGAAAAGCAAATTTGATATTGAAATAGAAAATGAGTTTTTGCATTGAAATACATGTAAATGTAAAGCATGTATCAAGTGCACCGTATATTACTCAAGTTTGAACAAGAATTTCATAAATATTTTAGGCATTTTCTAGCTAACATATTGCCAACATAACGTTGTTCTCTCAACTTTCTATGTCTACTACGTGCATAAAACCGTCAATGAGCACATTGGATTTATAGTGTCTTTAATAATTCATGACTTGATTTAAAAATAAATATGACATATATGTCGGGCGTCAATATTCTGTCATCTCAGTAATGTTTCAGAAATATTTTTCAATTTTTCGTTTTATAGCCACGTGACTATAATCCATTGCATTATATTATTGCAGCATTGCAATAAGTTGATTCTGTCTTATCGCTTGAAATGATATATCATTAATGCATTTTCATGATAAAAATGTAAAACTAAGGTAAAAGTTTTACATAAAAGATGATCACATACCAAATATTTTTAATTGATGAAATCATGTCATTTTGTGATAATATTGTGAATGAAGACGAAAACAGTTTATTTCATACAAACAGCCCAGTTTTTTCCTTTTCCTAATTTGACATTTTGTCCTAAGTTTTACAGTGGATAGCGCATATATGACTTCCTATTTATCTCCATTAACAGAATTTGTATAACTATAAGATTTAGTCTAGGGGCCATTCAAAAATTGTCCCACTTAGGGGGGTGGGTGGGTTGTTTGTTTTTGTGACAATTGTGACCAAGGGGTGGGGGGGTGGTTCGGTAATGTGACATCACAACATCAAAATTTATTTCAAACGGTAAAAATTATGCGGTAAAATTTATTTTTATTTTTTTAACATTTTAAATTTTGAACAGCAGTCGGGAAAAAAGATTTGGGTCCTGTTTAAAATTAAGTTTTTTAATATTTTTTAAGTATTTTTAAAAGTAAAATTATAAAAGAATATTAAATTATTAAAAAAATAATTGGGGGGGCAGTAATCGACGAGTTGTGACATCATTATGGATGGGGTGTAGTAAAATTTGTGACAATTGTGACAAAGGGGTGGGGAAGTGTTTAAAAAGAGGCAAAAAAGTGTGACATAATTTATGGATCACCCCCTAGCAGTTCACCATAGCCACTTCCTTTCATACTGTATATGGTTGTAAATTCATTTTCACGAAAGACTTTCAAATCATTGTCCTATCCTCGAATTCGGAAGTTTTGTCACGAATTGTGACCTCTCTTCGACTCAATTGATCACACCTGACAGTTGCCCGCATTATTAAATGTTGACTGTACGGGCAAAGAATGCCGTGCCAATATAAATAACACGATTTATTGACAATTTCTGCGATGCCTTATCTAGGTTGTTGTGTTTGCAATAAACTGCGGTCGTGTAATCCTCATGGGCGGTCCGGTAAGGGATAAACAACTGGTCAATACTTTGATAAATTTACTCGAATCAAGGACTGCAACAAAATTACGATCGTCCGTCGTCCTATTGTTTGCTGGTTTCGTTCTACTTCAATTGCATCTTTCTCTTTGAATTAGGGAATTACCCAAGGTGTTTTCACATTCGTTAAAATTTAGTTCAAGTCAGTTTAGCGATTATAGTACACTAATCCCATAATACCCATCAGCGATGCACGAAAATTACTCACGGTATTTGGAATGAGATATACACTACTAGTGTAAATGGGGGATGAATCTAAAAGACACATTTCTGTGAACATAGTACATGTTAATGCATGGATAAACTCAATTGGTAATGAGTAGGAGTACTGATTAATTGCTGTGGAATCCTTACTCTATAGTACAAGTAGAGAATATGTAATCAGTGGTCATATGAAATGACTAATAAAACTTAGTCAAATATGTACTCATGTGCGGAATAGTGATTAAGACTTCCTGTGGAATCCTACTGCATATTAATATACGAGTAGTGTCGTAATCAGACTCCAGTAAATGGTACTTATGAATATGAGTATTGTTTAGAAAACTCAATTTATTTTAAACACTGTAGGTTTTAATACGAGCAGAAACAATTCAAATTAAAAAAAAATCGTATTGAATATGAGAACACAAAATACTCTTTTAGACATTAGCAAAATTTTAATAATTAATGAAAGGGGAGGGGAAAAAAGAATAGTACATCCGATAACAAAAAAATCATAAGTATCATAATGTATCAAAAAAATCAAAAAAATCATAATGTAAAAATTAGGATGCATTTATATTAGATTTTAGGATGCCTCTAATTTTAAGTTACTCATTCTCGTTACTCAAATGTATTAAATGCGACCAACTTACTTAAATGTATTTCTATTCATACTCGATTACATTGGTACTCATAATTTAAGATTACGTTACTACTCAAAGACATTTGTGAGTACATTTTTGTAATCGAGTACATTGTGCTCGTACGTTTTGAGTAAATCTGCATTCAATTACTTTTGTACATTTTGTATTCCAAATTACCCTTTTGCACGTTACTCAAATTCATTAGATATACTCAATTACTGCCCAACACTGTTGCCCATGGCGTCTCAATCTCAATACTATTAAAAGAAAGACTTTTATAATTGAATAATCAATTGCTTTGTGGCTTTCCCCTTAAATGTAGACAATCACTATGGAAACACAATGAAATCTATATTTATGCAAATTGTTTTGAATTAGTATTACATCGTGTAAATTGATTTTTGTGTATTTCTCATAAATCAAGCACCAGGTGTGTGGAAATCGAATATTACTTTACCAATTTGAAAATATTTCTGTGAAGTGAAACATGTATTCATCAGAAAATCTAATCATATTTTTCCACATTTTTTTGTGGAAATGTATACAAGGTAATATCCATCTCAACTGTTGCATGTCAATTCCTGTTAGTGGAATTCATCAGTCATGATAGCAGACCATACAAGTAATGACTTTAGAGCTCAGCATGGCTATTAAGATCATCTGTCAAAGTCACATTTCTTGAAAAAAGTTTAGAAAAAAATCTAAAAGAATTCCATCATCCATTGCTGGTATGGCTAAGCCAGAAAATAACAGGATATAGAATTGGACCAAAAGAAAACAAACCAAAATTGGGATTGTTTTTCGTTTTCAAATATTCCTACTAAAGGCAAAAATCCTTTCGCTACAACGCTTTTCAGATTTCCATCACTGCAACATTTATGACACAGCTTGAAAAACCTTAAAATATATAAACTTTATAGCATTTTGAGATGAACCCAAAATCCATACGTGATGCGGTTATTTTTTATTTGTTTTAATGCGATTTTTATGTTTGGACACCATTCGAAGATATCAAATATAAATGGAGGTTTCGGGATATCATTTCTTGACAGTAACCTTGGTTGTAATCTGACCATTGTATAGTATACACTTTATACAACTATATTTATAAGGGATTTATTGGTCAATGAAAAAGGCACTCGTTCCTAGTGGATGGTTTTTTTATTTTATACGAACGAAAAAATACGTTTCTTTAAAGTTATCAAAAATTCAAAATGCATTAGTCTAGGGGAAATGAACACTTATTTTTTGGTAACATAGCAACTTTTAAAAGAATTTATAAGACATATTATTTGTTCTCAAACAATTGAACTGTATAAGAAATTTTGAAAGAAATAATAAGCTTGAAAGGATTTGTTGTGTTTCAAAATGTTTTATTTAGTTCTTTTATAAATACTCATTTATCCAATAAAAATTTCGATTCGAACTTGTTAAAAATAATCGATACAGATTTTACTAAAATGTAAAGTTTGTAGAAGAACTTGTACAATATTTGAAGTTTCTTGTCATGGCAAAACTGATTCACAAATAAGCAAATAATCATAAAACTTTTATTAAAAATCTGTATTTAATTAAAGATTCCCATGTACATATTAGTCTCAAATTCAACAAAAATGAATTTTAAATAAAATTCTAACAGTAGTATTTACAACAACAACAACAACAAAATTATGGAAATTTTGATAGAAGAAATAGATAGATTGTGATCATGGTTGATAACAATATGTGCTACAGTTTTATTAGTTGTTAGCGTTTACATTTATAAGTTTCACACAAAAATGACCGAAAAAAGGTCAATGGCTTCATTTTTCACACAATCAATAATTCCACTGCAGTAGTTTGCTAAATTGTCTCTTTCTTTTGGCTCATCAGCAATAGTTAAGTGCTCACATTACTTTTGATCATTAGGTAAGAAAATTGGGTAATATTGTTAGGAAACATTTACCCCCAGAACTTCTTTTGACATTGACTATCTGGCTAATGGCATCCCTATAAGGAATGTAGTTGATAATTTCCGACAAGAAAATTCCTCTTAATTTATTATTGGACATCTCTTTATCTTAGTGAAACAGATCCTGACATTCTGAAAGCTCGCTTTTTTTTCTGATAATTCTAATAAATGTCCAGCCAGTTGGATTAACTTCGTCAATGTTTAATTCTTCTGATGAAAATAATAATTTTAACTGAAATGAGTTTGCAAGTATTTTATACAGCAAATCCTCTGAGTGAACCATATACAAGGTCCATAGTTACACAAATGTGACCATATGGTCCAAAATTGCACAAATGGGATAATATGGTCCATACCTGCACATATATGCCCATATGCATTGCCCTTATTTGCACAAATATTACAATTTGCATGGTCCATACTTGCACAAATGTGATCATGTGGTTTATGCTTTCACAAATGTGACCATATGGTTCATATGGTCCATACTTGCACAAATGTGACCATGTGGTTCATGCTTTCACAAATGTGACCATATGGTTCATATGGTCCATACTTTCACAAATGTGACCATATGGTTCATATGGTCCATACTTTCACAAATGTGACCATATGGTCCAAACTTGCACAAATGTGATCATGTGGTTTATGCTTTCACAAATGTGACCATATGGTTCATATGGTCCATACTTTCACAAATGTGACCATATGGTCCAAACTTGCACAAATGTGATCATGTGGTTTATGCTTGCACAAATGTGACCATGTGGTTCATACTTTCACAAATGTGACCATGTGGTTCATGCTTGCACAAATGTAACCATATGGTTCATATGGTCCATACTTTCACAAATGTGACCATGTGGTTCATGCTTGCACAAATGTGACCAAATGCATGTATCCAAATTCCGATACTCGCATAAATGTGGCCATATATATGTTTCAAAATTTTGGTACTTGCACAAATTTGACCATACATATATGTCCAGATGTGTTTAATTTCTGGTCCAGCCATATAGAAAAAACCATACATGGTCCATAAATAAACTGTACACCCTGGGAACAAGGTACAGAAAATAAAAATGCAATAATAAAGATCTGAAATGGGAATTTAGCCTATATCTGCCCAATGGTGTTTGCTGTAATGAATGTAGTGACCTAAGCTGAACAGACCTAAGCTGAAACGAGATTTTCAGACACCATGTACCCAATCTAAAGTCCTGATTTCGCATGATTTTTATGTCTCTACTAAGCCAGAACACGAAATCTCCCTTTATGGTGTCCCCCCTCATCCTCTATACTCTACTCGGATTATCGACCAACAATTTCCACCACTTTTGACATGCTATAAGTGCTTACTTATAGCCATTGTATATGTTTCGTTAAAACATTTCCACAAAGTAGTTTTCTTTTCTGGAAAAGCGGCTAAAACGAAGAAAGCATATCTGTTAAACTGTTATGGAAAAAAAAAAAAAACTTCAGCTTTTATCAGATCCGGAAGGAAAACTTTTATTTCTAGAAAATTCGTGCAAAGAAGAAGAAGAAAATTTAAACTTGGCCAACGTACGTAAAGATGTATGGCACAATAACATTCCTACGTCGAAGGCTTGAATTCTGATAGGTCCTTGCAAATAAAGTTGGCTTCGAATCTAGGTCTCTACAATGCAGTCAATTTCAACTGACAGTGCCATAGTTGGGATCTAACAAAAGATTTACAGTCCTTCAATTTTCTGAGGCGTCTTCTTAGCTCCGTGCCATTTATCTTAGACGATGGACAAGCATTGTCCGGCACAATTGGTCTACTATGGCGAAAGAAGGGCAATTTAAAAAAAGGCATCAGCAAACAGGGATCAATTCACTTTGGCACTTTCCATTTGATTTAAGAACATCTAAGCCTTAAATTCAATTATTCTACTTGATTCTCTTACGCGATATGTGTTTCACGTCTAATAAAACTATGCATGGATTCTATACGTGCTTTAGATACACCATTTAATATATGTTACATGCTGCTTCAAATTGAATAGCACGTGTAATTTCAATTTTTACGAAAAAATCATCTGGTCATATTGGCTAAATTCCAAATAGTTGTGGTAAACTATGTAGTCGAACAGGAATCCTGGGTTAATAAACTTTTATCGGGACTTATATGTCCAAAACATGGCAATATACAGTATGATATTTTCATTGTACAGTAGAGCCTCGATAATACGACCACGGCATGACAAGGGGGAAGGACGTAATTTCCAAAAGATCGGATTAATGACGGGGAGAACGGGGCACAGTGGGTACACTTAAGAATTCATTTTTTTTTGGGAAAATATTTAACTTGTAGCACTTAAAAAGAATAACACAGTAATATACAAGCCTTCAGGATCTGTGTACATTTTGTCATCGTTTTAAAGCTACTAGCTTTTTTGCTATAAAAGATTAAAGTTGGTTGCGCAGACTGTCCCACTGTGCCCCTATACCAGGGCACAGTGGGACATGGCTTGGGGTACAGTGGTCCACGCGAAATTAAGACAAACTTTACAAGAAAAAGAACAACGCATTGATTAATTGTGTTTAATTCAGCGCGTCAATTTAAAATTAAAAGTATAAATTACAAAAATGATTAAAATTAACCGTAATTACAGCAGCTTTCATATTTTCACTGCTTACTCGTCCAAATGTGTTTTTTTTTCTGTGA
>JAQGAE010001132.1:0-25691 GCA_034696685.1 Julus scandinavius
AGAGCTACAGCAAATCAGAAAAAGTGATCGAAATATATAAAGATTGAACAAAACGTAAACTGCATTCGAGTGAAGGAATTATTATTATTATTTGTAGGACAAAAAACAGAAGGCGGGTGATGCAATTGCCGGAAGTGGACAGTCGAATTTAGAATCGAATTTAATGAAAACTGACCAATCCTCGTCTAATTACATTGATTGTTTGCTTTTAGAAAGTTGTCAAACTTGTTTATTAGTTTTCTCATGTTAATCAGGATAAAAATAGTACAGGTTAGTCCATGGACAAAAAGTTCATATACGAATATAGTACACTGGTATATGTACACATACAGTATATACTTTACAAGTATTACACTAATTGTGTACGACCAGATCAGAGTACAGTATATATGTATATGTTTATATCCAGGGGCGGTCAAAAAGTCTTGCATATTCGTTTATTATTCGTAAGACAGATGTCGTACAAAAAACCTGAAATAGCCATTTTAAAGAGCAGGAAATTTGGCTTTAGGTTACTTCATGGCAGCACAATTCATGCAGAATTTCGAACAACTATTAAAAACAAAATGGCACCTCACTTGAAAGCGTTCACGCGAGAGGAACAACGAAGTGTTATTCGTTTTTCCGTGTTGAATGGCATGAAATCGAGTGAAATTTATGGTGAAATTTTAGGAGTTTATGGTGACAAATGTGTTTCACAAAGTACAACACAGAAGGACACGAAACTGTAACTGACAAAAAGAGAAGTGGTCGTCCGAAAACGTCGATTTGCATAACCAACATGACGCATTTTACGAGAGGGGTATAAACAATGTCATCAAACATTGGGATAAATGTGTCAACAAACTCGTGTCCTACATTGAAAAATAGAAAATGTCCTGCTCATTAAAACAGCTATTTTAGTTTTTTTGTACGACATTTGGTTTTCGAATAATTAAAGAATATGCAACACATTTTGACCGCCCCTCGTACATTGAATATGGCGGATAGGGAATAGGTATATGTTACCATATGTGGACAAATGTTTACAACATGTACTAAATGTGGCAGATTTTACCATATATGGGCATAAACATTTCCAGACATACAGATTATGGAATCTGACAGAAATATACATGCATATATATGGGATAAATATGAAATACACGACTCCATATAGCATAATCTCCGCACGGGATTTCACATTTTTTTTTATAAACTTTCCTGTTTTTAGTAAACATGATGTAGCATTTAATTTCTTTTTTGTATATGGTACAGACAAAGATTAGTCTCGACGTTCCTCCACATCGTTTATCTCTGCAGCTGGCCAGGACTCAATTTTTCTTCCTTTTCAGTCTCGTCTTAATTAACGTTCTGTCGACAACACATGATCAATTTAAAGAGAATTAATTAAGAAAAGCATCGTGGGAAAAACAGGATTTTCGGATTTCGTCTTTCTTTAAAGCTCGAGATAAAATTTTAAAACGTCTTAGTTTTTATTCGCTTGAAAAGGTGTTTGAGGCGAATGATGAAATTAAAACATTTAGGAATGAATTAATTAATCACGGAGCTCATTAGAGAATTAATCTTTTAGGAAAGACAAACGTTAATAACGCTTAAAAAGGTAAACAAGTAATCACGTATTGAGAAACGAAAAATAAGAAACATGTTTGGCGCGCTGTATTATGCGTGAAACACTTCATACACAGGGTGGACCAGAATTCCTCGCCCCCCCCACTTTTTTTCTTAAATCTTATAGTTATGAAAATTCTGTTAATGGGGTTAAATAGGAAGTCATGTGTTCTCTATCCACTAATGCTGTTAGATTTTAACTACAGCCATTTGTTGATGGAAATTCAAATAATAACACTTGGAACAAAATGTCGATACAGGAAAAGGAAGAGAATGGTCTGTTTGTATGAAATCAAGTGTTTTCGTCTTCATTGACAATTATTTAAACTTTTTCAATGTTTTTAAGAACCATTATCATCCATATATCTCCATCCTTGTCCATTTCTGAAATGCCCATGTACGCTTTAGGTGCCATATATAAGTTTTTCACCCGGGAATGACTTTCACTCCAACTTAAGAGCAGGATCAATTTTGTCAATTTCTTCATTTAGATATGGGTGTTGCAAATCGCCTTAAAAGCTCCAAATCTGGTCTTGACCAAATAGGTTTTCACACTAAGTTTGTCATTTGGAATGACCATTGGTCAAGCAGGCGTGAATGGACCGTGCTAATACGATGCCTGCGTTCTGTCAACCGGAAAAAGGTGGCCATAGAGGGCGCCAACAGCCCTTTATCAGATAGGCTTAGCCCTTTCCTTAGCCCTAATTCTGTTTTGGTTTCCCGTCATGCATCTTGTTTGCTGTAATTCTTCTTAAGACCCAACGCCGATAATTGCTGTAATTGTACGTGATGGGATTACACGCTCTCTAGAATTTTAAATTCTACGTCTAATTCTTTTTGCTGCGTCGTAACGCTGAACTCGAATAACTCGCTTTACGACGCTTTTTCATCACGAACTTCCGGTTCCGGTTTTCATAACCTTTAACTTAGGAGAACCTGGATGTTAGTGTTTGAAAGTTTCAACTCCATGCAGCATTATGTCCATGCTGTATATAATTTTCACTTGGGCTTGGATGTTTGGTTAAACCTTTATGGACCTACAGTACAGATACATGGTCATTCATAAGAAGAAATACCCATATGGGCACATACCTGTCAAATTTATGATATGTCTATGTGTATGGCATTTCCCATATTTGTCCACACATAAAATTTGATCGTAGGAAAGTCATCACGGAGTTTACTTAGTGGTCAGTAATTTCAAACCTTTCGTTTGTTTGTTTTTTCACCCAAATGGATTTGAGGGAGTTTTTTTTTATGTCCTTAGTTTTCATCTGATTCTATTTTCGGTCCTTTATTGTGAAAAGGAGCTTTTAGAGGCACCCAATCGCTAAGTAAAATCGATTTGCTCCAAAATGGCAAGGAGTAAGTTGAACATATATGGGAGAAGGCAAAGGGCCGAAGGGACCGGAAACCTCTCTTCGTTTGCACTTCTCTTAATGGGCACCTCTGTGCAGTGGGCGGCGTCGATTGTCTTCGTTAATCACGAGACCCAGGTGTGGAAAATTGTACTCATTGTAATTGGGAATACCACATATGGGCACATCATAAATTTGGATAAACTTATGAACATGCCCATAACTGACATGTATGGTATCTTGGTAATATAAGGCTAAACATGCAATGCATACAATTTCTGTTATATCCATAAATGCATATTTCCCAGTTCCCATTACTGTATTTTAATATACATGTTTTCTACCACATATAAAAAATGATATAAAACACCATAAAGTTTTCGATACACTTTTGCAGCTTTACAAATTGTTTACTTTAAGCATTTCCTGTGAATTTTCTACTTGCAAGAAAAATTCTGCTTACAGTAAAAAATGCTTTAAACTTTCTGTTTATAGTAAACACATTAATACAGCCATTCGATGAGCGAAGACATTATAATTGATGGTCCAGATCTGGTGAGCTCTTGGCTTGTCCAGGATGCATAATGTATTTCGTTTCCATTGAGTAACCTCATGTCTGGAGGTTTTCTCCCCACTTAAGTACTAATCCCAGTTGGAAACTAATCTTACTTAAGTTGCATCCCTGGTGGACATTGTTCCTTCCGCCCGCTGCCCTTTGGGGGCGCTGCTGTAATTCCACTTCCGCCCTCGTCGTTTACGTTATTACGCCTCAGCTTGGGAATAATCGAAGAGGGAATTTGGAGGAAAGCCCTTGATCACACCCACAGAGCCATCGGAAATCGAAGGGGGGGCGCCTTTGGAGAGTGGACATTTTTGTGTTTTTGAAGCCCCTCGACTCGCAGCGCCATCTGTTGCGGCATTTAGAAACTTCTCTTTGATTCCAATATTCAAAGGGTTAGCTACTCGATCAGAATCACATTCTAAGGAAAAATGCATTCTTTGAACATCTTTTAAAATCTATCTTTTCAATTTACTAATATCAAGAATACAAGTAGTTTACACCAAATGCAAACAAAGTACTCTTGAAGAAGCAACTTTCAGGTGCGTTCTTTCAGGTATTTTATTTAGAAAAATGTACTGAAAATATTCAGCTGAAAAAAAATATAGTTCTGGACGTGCAACATTGTTAACACATGTTTCCGGATATAAGTTTTTTGGCCACATGTAGCAAGATGTAGGAGATGTTTCTATGGTGAAAAAAGTACTACATCTTATATTTGATGAAATGCGGTAATATGGCATTTTTCATACTTTTCCGAAAACATAATATGTTCATCGAGGACCAAATTATGAGCAAATATTTTCATATGAAGTTATATACACATATTGACCCTCAGTATTTTCACATGTATGATCATATAAAGTATCAAATATTGCAGCAGTTATGACTATGCAAATACGCCCCCAAGGTGGAAGAAAAACACCCTGGGACTCGAACCTAGAATCTTCGGGCTCAATTTTCAATGCCCATGAGAGAGGTCCTATGACACCATACTGTCATGAAAGGCACCAAGATGTTTTAATCTCTAATAATAGCACTTAAACGACATTGCCTAATGAATGCCAGATGCCAAAATTAAGCAAATAAAAACTACGAAAAAAGTAATAAAATGTTCGTTCTACGAGGAGCCATAATCATTGTTTTGCTCGTATTTATGCTAATTCCAGTATTTGCATTCTCTCTCCTTGGGGAATTTCCCTTTTCCTCAGGGAAACCTCGTTCACAAAGGAGAAAGAGGGAAACCCCAATTATCAAATTGCCATACGTTTAATTAAAACATTACTCAACTCGCAGAACACGACACTGCGACCTACTTAACAGCACCATTTGCATAAATTGGAACGATTAGAACACGTCGCCATGTTGTCCTGGACACTTCAAGTGTGTCGGGTCGATTACGCGGATGTTCTGAACATTGCTGAAAAAAAGCAACGGCTAAAATTTAAGCCCCTCACATTTTATAACAATATGCATTTTTTTGGAATATCTGATCATATCCCACTAAATATTCGGAAAGTTGTCAAAGTTAACATCTGGAAATATCAATTCCATATATACACCAATCTTGTATCTGCCCATATCAGTCTCTAAATGGAGTCATATCAGAGTATTTAGTATTTTTTTTACATGTTTTCAATGTGTCTACAAACATATTTAGTGTTATGAATGCTAGCATTTTTTTCTTCATTTGGCGCCATCTGTTGACGATGAAAGAAAGCTTCCAAAGGATATATACTTGATAATAAGGAGGGTGGTGTAGGGAGAAGTGTTCATGATATAGCTTCTTATTAATCCCCGTTTTTTGACGTGTTTATTAGCTCGTTTCCACGAAAGTTTTCGTCCAAATTATAATATTGCATTTAAAGATAAGAGCTGATGATATTAATTACTACTAAGATAAAAAAACACTAGCAAATGCTGACAGTTTGGAATTATAAATTGGTTTATGCAGGTCTGAGTCACGTGTCACGGCGGTGCGTTATAAATACGGTCGCAGTAATTAGTTGTATATCTTTCCGATCGATTGAACCTGTGTTTACTTAACGGAAGTGCTGTTTAAACCTCAATTAGCCGAGTTTTATGAAGCGCCGTTAGCTCCTCCGAAAAAGGCTTTTAACGAAGATGGCCTATTAAAAATACGAACGAAAATAAGAGGGAGTGAGAAGAAAAGCCGCTTTATTATCGTAAATAATAAGGGCCTTAATGACGATGACGTCGGCCGATTAATTACCGCGGAAATTAACGGTCGTTAAAAATGCTGTTCGGATAAACGAGGTTTGAATGGTGATAAGGGGGGCAAACAACACCAGCACGGGTGTATTGCAATAAAACTGATCATTCAATCTTTTCTAGAAAAAAATTCAAAACTGTTTGGAAACATGTTGTTGTAATTGGTAGTGGGATCATGAAATATGCTTGAATTTTTTTCCAGCAAATTTACTGGACACCCTGAGGTAATATCGACTATTTAAAGATCGTTAAAAGTATATTGCCGCATAAACAAAGTTATGATTAAGAAATGGAAGACTCACCATACATGTATGGCTGCAATGCAGTGCAAAGGTGTTTAAGCGGAAGTATTGTTAAAGTACTTCTAGAGCTTTTTTTCAGTTTTTTGGGAGAAACATTATATGAAATAAGTTTTGTTTCATTGCCTAGCTGTGTAGATTTAATATCTGGACTTCCTGATAACTTTGAAAGTTGGTACTAACATATTTTATAGTTAGGAATCTGTATTTGTATTAAGGGTCAAGATGAGGGAAAAAAATTGTGCGAATGAAGCTGTTTATTTTCATCTCTATCTAAGCTTACTGTAACTCAAGTTGTCAAACACAAGGCTGTAACAGCTTTTTGTTTTTGGAGGATCCACCGTAGTTTACTTCATCAAATCTGGATACCTTAATATCATGTGTAGAGCTTTTTTTTATTAAACCAGATAGTGTGTATATTCAATGTTAAAAAACTTTCAAAATAAACTTTCGTATAACGAATGCATATTAGTTCAAAATTTATTTTCTTCAATTTCAATTTTTTTCCCTTTTTTTGTGCATTATGTTATTGATAAAACTGCATATTTGGGGTAAAAAATTATATACACAATAAATGGGTCATTTCCATAAACGCTATATAAAATACTTGTACATTTATGACCATATATTGTAAATCCAATTTCTGTTATGACCATTGTCTGCCTTTTTCCCAATTTGTTTTCTTTAAGGGGAATTAGAACCCTATCAATTTCAACGGGTCAAATTTCCAACGACACTCACAGTCAAACAAAAAAAAGATTAAATAACAATAAAAATTGTTTAAAATAGCTTTATAAATCAGCAAGATCATGTTCGTGTTATTTTTCACGTTAAAATAGTAGATTTTTTAAAATTAAATTATTATTTGAATTTTTGCACTTACGTACAACTTGTGATCAAAACCAGAAGGTGCATCTTTATAAAAATGCACGTGACTGTGACGCCACAGATTATCTATATTATAATAGCGTCCCATACAAAAAATGACTCTCAGAATTCAGCGTCCTAAACCTCTGCAGAAAAGTATGTTTCAGAATTATGGTGTCTAATTCTGCAAGAGTCATTTCTGCAGAATCTATTATGCTGCATTTCTGAAGAATATATATTTATAAAAAATCGTTCAGAGAGGGAAGCAAACCTGGAAACTTGCAAATACCAGCCTAACACTTTTACCCACTCTGCCACCCGTACTTCTTGGAATTGAAGCATTAGAATACAGAGTTATGGTTAGCTAATACTGGGACTTTATTACCATTAAGGTTATAAACGCTCATATTTATTAAATACTATGTGATGTGAATGCGATTAAAGGGGTTTATTAGTTTAGAGGGGTTTATTATGACATGTATCATGGATAGATATTGCCATATCTAGGCCATAATATGACCATTTCTGGCCCTAAATAGATTTTCCCTACTTGCAACGTTATGATGCAAGCATTCCTCGTTAGCATATTTTACCAAATTCTATGGTTTTGTTGTCTTGACTTTTGGTCTGTTTTTAACGACGTTTTGAGTGCTTGAGAGGCATCTTTTTAGCGTTTTATCGTGCTTTAAATTCGCGTCGTTTTCCGATTGATTTTTCCATTTCCGTTATTTGCTCTGAAATAAGCAGCATCGTCTCGTTTGGCCCTGGGGGAAAACGGAGGCAGTTGGTTCCTTAATAGGACCGCCATGGCATTCAAATGGACAATTAAACAGCCAGAGACATAGCTCATTAATTACGAACTTGTTTCCACAAAATCGATTGCTCTCTGCGAAATCTTCCTGAATCAGAAAAAAAACAGACCTTAAAGCCGTCCTATATGGAGCTCTCGACGGCGGCCATTTTGAAGAACCAAACGTATTTTAAACCCCTCATTCTCGATAATTTAGCGTACATGGCTAGTTTTTACTTATTAGATATGAGTTTGAGATTTAAAACAACTTTCTCGTTTATTGTACCCTTCTATCTCAAGTAGTTTTCGAGTTACCGAGATATACTGTACTAGAATACTCTCCATTCGACTAAAATGCTAGTATAGTATAAATCAGTCTTAACATAATCAAAAGAAACCGCTAAACTTTTGGCGTCAAAACCTGTTGAATATTTGAAATGTTTGCATGTTTAATGCATTTCAGTTTCAATAAGTAAACTTTCCAGTTGAAAACCCGTCCACTTTTGATTACCTTAAACTTAATTAGCATGGACGGCCATTCTTTTGGAGGGAAACCCGATGGCATTTGTGAAATGCTGGCATGTTTAATTCATGGCCATTTCTATTGTCTGCTATTCTGTGTTGAAATTGAGCCTGTGGCCATATTGGCGATCTAAACACCATGACTGACTGCTGGTCAGTCAGTTTACTTCGCAGTCGTCGTTAACGATCAATTATTTAATCGGTTGATTTCGGCCAACGAAATCCTTTGGGAGAAACGTCTGTTAAATCAACAACACTCGGCTTTTAATCAATTTACGTACAGCCGATGAACAAAAGGTAATTAAAAGCACCTTCAAATCCAGTCAGAATTTCAGATGGACTTCAATTACTAACAAGATGGCCGGTTCGCCGAAAATCGGAAAGCTAATCTGAGTTTACTGCAGGTTTCATCCTTGTTTAAATTCAAGGAGTTTAGAATATTGAAGTTAGGTTATAAAGTTGTTGTCAATAAATAATAATAATAATAATAATAATAATAACATTTTCATAATTGGAATATTCTCGTAATAACATTCTGCGAAATAGGTGTGGGCAAACCATTAAAACTGTTGCCTGTCTAATGAACCTGCCTAAAAGCATATTTTTCACCGGTTACAAGCGTATGCTTTTAAACAGGTTCTACTGTACTCGTATATATATGTATGCACACAAATAGTGCATTACTCCCAATGCAACTGGAAAGATATTTAAGATATAGAAAGAAGATTTAATGGATGCTTCATTATTTAGAAAAGCGAATAGTAATAAAATAGTGATTTCCTTAGTGCACGATATCAGATAAAAAAATAGGGTTAAATGATTAAAATTGAATGTCCAGAATGACAATTGGATAAGCCTTGGTCTAGACAGCCAGTCTCTCTTCAATGTTTATAAAAACTAGAAGAGTAAAAATTTAAAGAAATGATATCGCACATGTAAAAACAAGCAGCGAAAAAGTACCCAATTAATTATCGTTTTGGGGCATTTTCTAAATTTACCTTTGTTTTTATTATTATTATTATTAGTATTATTATTAATATTAGTTTGTATTATCCTTTATAATACTATTTTACGTGTTTTAAAATGAAAGAATTTTATTTGTCAGATACATGGAAAATAATGCATAGAAATTGTTATATTTAGGGGCGTTTGTCATTTGTGGAAATATTACAGAACAGATCATTAAATTGATTTCGTAAATAATTATAACTAAGCACTATAAACAAAACTTGCCGAAAATGGGTGCAAATTGCTAGGAGTAAAATTATATACCGGCATATAGAATATATGGATTTATATTACATGTATATTGTATGGGAAATGTTATTTATGGATCAGAAGGAATTTCACATCTATGTACACATGTGGCGTTTTTCACCATAATTGATTATAAATCCGAATATATGGCCACGTATGCCCATATATGGTCATAATCATACAACCATATGTCAGCATGTGTTCAATTTCTCTCAATTGCGTATCTGTTCCTTCTCATTACTTACATATGAAAATGAAAGAAAAATACCATATTTGGCGTACATGGAATTATTCAGGTATTGTCAAATATAATTTTTCCACCCGGGAAGCGATAGAGTATGTCAATTAAAGGAGTATCTCATGTTGACCATTGACTTTTCCCTTTTTTGTCTCTTTTTTTTGTTTCGATCCCGGATGATGTACGAGCCGTGCTAATTCATCAATCTGGATGATAAATTCGCGAGTCGGACATTTTTTCGTGAAAAAGGTCCAAACTATGCTCTTTTACAAGCTTCAATTAAGAGAGGTTTTCACACAACCGAACATGCCTGTTATCTTTGTAATGTCACCAAACGAAGTCTTTGTATTAACTCCGAACAATGGGCGCTATACAAGTCTATATTTTTCTCGTTAAACTATCGAAATATTTAGCCATTGTCTAAATGGTATATCTGTAGGGCCTACTTGATATGTCCATTTCTAGTAAACATGGAATTGTTCATCATAGTGCCGATGCATTTTAGTGGCTTTAGGGGGGAAATGTTGAAAAAACACTGAAATAAAGGAGTTATACAGTATTATATAGTGTCATCCACAATATAATCAAGCTTTTTACATAAAGTAGACTTACTCTTAACGTTTTTTCGCTGTTTTTACAATTTTTAATGAAAATAAATAAATAATCTAGCTACTGTCATTTAGTTTTTTTAATAACTATTTTCATAGTCAGAAATAAATCGAATGTCGCCTACGAATTTATAGAAATTGCACTAATATTGCAATATTTGTTTTTCCAAAAACTGTCGTCATGACATAACGTATTTCATTAAATCCGCATCCAAAATTCCTAACATTAGGTCATAAATACAGCGTGGGCTATTTCCCAATACAATTTCCTATATTATTTTGTTTTTTCTTCTTAAAATGGAGAATAATGGTTTTTCCACATAATCTCTAAAAAGCTTTTAAATCCTGCCGAAAATGAAACCGAAAAATCGTTTATCTTTTTCAACGTCCGGCTTTTTGTCCAAACTGAGACAAAATTAATGGAGAGCATTTTAATCAAATTTGAAAAAAAAAACTCTTAATTAGAAACCTGTCATTGTTTATCATGCGGTTTAACTTTGTGATATAACTGTGGGTTTTTCCTAAAAAGACCTACAGTGTTCTCAAAATGAACACATGAAAGCAAATCTTTTTTCAAGAGTTTCTTAATAGAGTATTTGAATTTATTTTTTCAGTGTGGGGAAATTAGCCTACTATTTAACGGGAACATGTTTCCATATAAAGTCTGAAAACATTTATGGTCTCACATATAGACAGACAGTATATGCTCATATATCATCATTTCTGAGCAGAAATGCACATAGACAACCATTCGCCTTCTTATTTAGAACATGCGTTCGATTTTGAAGAAAAATATTTTCATATTCGAATTCAAAGTTCATTTTTTCATAAAAAAAAAATTAAAAAGGAAGTTTGTAATACTTTTTGAACAACGTCAAGAAAAATGTGAAAAAAATGCGTTTTAAGGAAATGTAAACGCCGAGTTTAGCGGAAGGATAGTAGGTCTCCAAAGCGCGGCGGATGAAATGATGTTTCATCTCGTCAAAATAAACGTTACGTTTCGATGTCTTTTCGTTTGGACGAGTGAGGCTGAGACGTTTGGCGGAAATCAGCGACACTCTTGGATGTCATCGAGTTGAAAGCCAATATTGACGAAAGCTGTTGCGGAGATTAAAAGCGCGAGCATCCCCATTACGCCGTGTAAACCCCTTTAATTCCGCCGTGTTACGTTTTAATTCAATTAGCGGCTTAGAACTATTGTTGAGCTAATCTGTAGGGTTGCCAGAGGGCGCCACTCACCTGCTATGTTCTCCAAAACACGATGTATGAACGCCATGCCAATGCAAACATTGGGGGAATTTATTCAGGTTTCACATTATTCAGATTATAAATGGTTTTTAGGGATACAAGTCATTCAATATTATACAGGTGGGCATGTGTATGGCCCTCGAAAATATTTTTAAAACCTCAGGCGCTAGGTAAAATGTGCTTACATAATTGAATAGGATGTGATGTGAGGACTCCAGAAACCATGTCAAACATTTACAAATTTGCACGTCATTTTCATGGCGCATGCGATTTTAAAATCTAAAGCGTAGGAGATAGTGCAAAACTTGGAGTTAGAAAGTTGTTCAGCGGTGCATAATTAGTGCTTGTGGCATTTATTATTGATCGCATATCTGAAAACTTAACTGTTTTTTTTGTGTGTGCTGATGTGTGCATCCTTGTATAGCATCTATTCCATAATATATACATTCCATATATAATTTTGTTGTGAAATATTAGAAATCTACACTGATTATGACCATCATCCTTGCGTACATGTCCATATATACATATATCCATATTGAAATGCTTAATTTCTGACCTGTTCTCTATACGAGTTCACCTCCCATTACTCTAGTCTTATATATATTTTAATGTGGTATGCTATATGTTCATACTTTTAGCAATAATACTGTAAATTTACATGTGTTTTTTGGTTTTTTTTTGCAACAAATGTACAAGATTTGTATGCATGGGGAACATGTATAGCTAAAGGCCTACATTATATGGACACAAAATGTTTCCAGTTATTTATGCAATAGACAGATATATTACCCAATATATGTACATTTATTTTTTCTTTCAGGAAAAATACATTGTACTAAATCGATTCTTATGTTTAACATGATATTATTCATATCACTTGCCTTGCATTGGCGGCCAAAAGTTTAGATTTGTTACTGAAAACAGTGTCATAACTAAGTCAATATTCGAACAAGTTTTCACAAGTTTTTGATATACAACATTGACAAAGTGAATGAACCTTTTCAGCTATTGGTTTAATCCCTTCTATTTAGACAAACTATCAATTTTTTACTACTAAACTGCGTAGTAATGAAACGAATACTCCGACAAATTTTCATGAATTTTTAATATACAGAATGTCATGGAATGAAAATTCCGTTTTATTCAATGGTCTTTTGATCCTTCTTAATCAACTGTTTGTTGGCCTGTTGCATTTTGCAAAAGCTGACTGACTGACGTTTGGTGTTGTTATATTGATTGTTAAAGATCTGTTCATTAAATAATCTCATTGTAGTTCGTCCCCTCGGCAAGCGTGATTGATGAAGCCTAGCTGGAAACCAATTTGTCATCATCCTCGTTGAACACAAATCCAGATTAAAATCCCACCGTTTAATGGGGCCCTGGAGAAGCAGTGACAGTGATAAACTCGCCATGTTTTTTTTTTTTTTTTTTGTATTCGCTGTAGTGACTAAAAAAAAGAGATACCGACCAGGATCGATCTCACTGCTTTAATAGGGCCCATGTATTTAGTGCTTTTTTTCTGTTTTTGTTAGCTTGTCATTTCGGTTTGATCTCTGTCAGGGTTCGCAATTTGAGCTAACGAAAAACTACGGCGGAACGAAACGTATTTCGTGTAGGAAATCTATCATTTTCTGTACGGTTTTGACGTATGAATGAAACAAAGTATTTGAGACACCCTGTCCATAGAGGACGTCACATGTTTGCAGGTCATCTCAAACAATATTTACTTTTTCAAATTTCATTAAATTACGACCCATTGATATGGTTATCTTACAACTGTAATTAATTCACAATTCTAAGACCTGCAGTATTTGAAATGTAAAAATGCAGTAAATTCACACGCTTCTGACACTGATAACAAAGTGCAAAGCAAAAATTTATTATCAACATTATTATGCATTGGTTTCATAAATTTCACATTTTTTGGTTTGCTTTTACTCAGTACAACTGAGCTTTTCTAATAAGCGCAAACGATAATAATGGCTCATTTATACGATTACTTTTCGAGGCGATTTCACTTTCAATATAGAAGAAAAACTCATCTTTTTAACTAACTTTACGTTATTTTTTTTTAAAACATATTTACAAAATGTTCACATTCATTAACACAAAAGGAGGATGATTATTGGTGTTGGATTTAATAGTGGGATCTGTATAAAATATATTTATGAGATCGATTATGATGAGTGAAAAAAAATGAAAGCCATTGCCGAGAAATTTTAGGGGAATTAATATGGCGGCGAATGTTAAACTGCTTCATTCATTAAGGCTAACCTGCCTGGGTGAAATGTTGTAGTCAGGGTTAACACAAGCCTCTATCGGTCAAATTTTGAATCAAGGCTTGAAAAAAATTATTACTTTTAATAATAGCCTAATTGAGGATATTACACTAGAGCATTTTTTGTTAGAAATGAAAAACTAGTTTTTAGCAAAATTTCAAGACATTTCAAGATCATTTCGGAAATGTTGATAAGAACTTTTGAAAATTATGCCAGTTTTTTAAACATTTTATTTCGGCTACAATTAAAAATAAGGGCTTCCATATTTTTTTTTTTTTTTTTTTTTTTGGAAAATATTTTATTCAGAAAAATTAAACGTTTTAGACTAATTTCGGGATGAAACTTTGTGGTATTACGTGAAACATAATTACAAATTAATATAATTAGTTCCAAAATTCCACCAGGAGAGGCTCATGCTCATCATAATTCACCATCTAATGGCAACTTTAGCTATTTTGCGTTCAGACAAAGTTGAGGTCAATGTTGAAAGAAATTGAATCATGAATTTCATCCGAGAAAACAAAAGAAACAACACAGGAAAAACAAAAGATAAAAAGGAAAACATTTGATATCCAAATTTACATAGGTCTCAAGGTGTAGAATTGATATTAGAAGATGATATTTTTGTGAAAGGGTTTTCTCGGTTGGACCGGTTACAAAAGGCTACGGGGTGCTGCTGTTTCCTTGTAGCGTAGGAGGAATTACAAAACGAGGGTAATGATGAAATGGGATGTCTGTGCAGCCCTGGAAAACAAAAGATCGATCAAATCGTTAGTGACTTAACGAGCTGGATGTCAAATTAAGTTAACGGCAACATCGCTTTTGGTAGACCAGTTCTTACCAACTGCCAAAGTTAACAAAAAGCTAATTCTAATTTCATAAAGCAGAAATGCTGTCAAGATTGTACCACTTCAGAATGTTCAATTTGTGAAAAATAATGCAGCAGCATTGAGCACATTATGCAATATATCTATCTAAAATGCAGGTGATGTTTAGCCCACCTAAGTTAACATTGGGAGTACTTGTTTTCATGGTTTGCCTAATGAGTGAAGATTTAAAGAAGCAATTCTGGCATTTATCCGGCAACATATGAGGAAAGCCAACCTGGGTCTCCCGATTGAATAACGAATAGTATAACCACTGTCCCAATTAGCTTGCAAATATGCTACCAAGATTATTTCATTGATATTATTATTTTGATTGAATAGTTATCTTCCCAAACCAATGATTTTTAACTCATTTTTCAGTCATTATGTTTCAAGAAAACTTGTAAAAAAATGTGGAAAAGTAGTTAATTACATGGCAGTTAAATTTTGATGTTATTATGCTTGTATTTATCCTATCATATTAATTATAAATAATTTTTTTACAGGTGCTGCTTTGCAAGATCAGCGACTACTCGATTTATCTTACTCACGGCAAACGCGTGTCGACAGGTAATTACAGCAAATACTTTTTACTACTTTTTCAACACACTGAACAGACTAACAAAATGGTCCTTATGTGATAGCGACAAGTTTTATTTTGAATAAAGGCAGCAGCTTATCTTTGTTTTAATATTTAAAAAAAAATAATATTCCGAAAATGTGATAAGTTTTAGATGATATTTTACATGTTGCTACCGAAGTTTGATTTTTAACATAAATTGCAATTTTTCAGAACTTAGTAGTAGCCCCTAGGTATTATTCAAAACTAACCAAATTGTGGCATTTCATTTTTGTTCATAAAGCCACAGATTCAAAACATGCCCCTTCCAGTTTTCCCGAGACTTAAAAATAACCCTAATGTAGAAATTAAGAAAATTCCATCAAAAATGGAACAAAAATATGAAAAAAGATAATATCAAGATCAGTTTGGTAAAATTTACTCATTGCGTGAAAAATATACTAGGACAACCAGGCAGTTTCTGCAGTCATGATAATCTATATCATACCTTCGTGGGTTGTAGTTTGCTTACTTAAAGCTCGAGGGTTTTGGTATATTCAAAACTTGCTATTCTTTAGATGTTGCAATTTTTGCAATGGCTTTTTATATTCAAGAATACGGATTCTCAAAGAAATATAAAACATGACTTAAAGACAATATTAAATCGGAAAAAGCAAATTTGACATTAACAGTTCACTTCTACATATATATTTGCATTCCACTTAATTGGGTCAAAAGCTACTAGCCAGTAATTACTAACAACATTGAAACTTCCCATCTAAGTGGCAACATGCCATAATGAAATAAAACGAGGAATAGTAGTGCATGTTAAAAGCAATATTTATTATAATTTAAACTATGAACAATGTATTGTTTTGATCAAAATTCCCGAGTAAATCTATTTGATTCACGAGTGGTGTTTACCTGAGAAATGGAATGAACAGGTTCTGAATATGTGCTCGATACTTTGGGCAGGTTGTGATTTACTAAAACATGGCCAACGGGAGGGCTCCGGTTATTTAAATCCGAATGAGTTATGGCACCTGAAAAGGAAAAAAAAAAGTAAGCGCCAATGGACTAATATGCAAGGGCTGGTTGTGAATTTCGAACCTCTGTGGTTACCTGGCTTGATGCTGCCGCCACTAGGTGGAGGGTCGACGTTCCTATGCTGAACTTTTTTATAGTGAAAGTCTTGAAAAGAAGCGGCAATCCCTTCCAAATACACTGAAAAAATTAAAAAATCTACAATTAGACAATCGAAAAATAATTTAATCAAGATGTCAATATCCTTGATATACAATTTTGAGTTAGGAAATGACCAGCTTGCAATATTTTGTCGAAAGAAAATTCCAGAACCCTGAGATTTAAAAAATCTTACTACAAATCTTAGCTTAAAAGTGATGCAGAGCCCATTTTCAAAAAAAAAAAATGTGCAACATCGTATCATGCACAATAGCCACCTTGATCATGCTGTGGCGTCCTTGATCGCATCTCGTTTAGTGGTGAACTGTTGCTGGGCCTCGCATATTTACCAGGCTGCTGATGATGAGGTAGGTTGACCATTCGAACTGCGGACGATGGAGGTGATATGGGGCTGGAGCCACCGCGTGACCTGTCTTGGGCAATTGCGCTCAAGTTCACATGTTGCTGCTGCTGCTGCTGTTGTTGAGGCGGCGTCACATTTCGATTCACGCTACCACTAATTCTGTCCACAGCAGCTACAGACTGCCGCGGCGTGCTGAAATTGAGGGGCTGATCGGTACTGGTATAATAACTCGACTTGGGTGAGGGGGCACTGCTTCGCGGCTTAGCCTTGACGCTTCCGCCGCCTGGGGAAAGAACACTTATTGGCGATGAGGGGACAGCCTGCGCCTGTAACCCCCTCTCGATTGCACCTTGGATGTCGTACAGGCTATGGAACGGAACTGTGGTCATCTTGGGGGTCAAGCACTCTGCCTGCAAATAAAGGTCCTTATGGTGGGCCTTCTGGGAGGAAATACCGCCGCTGACCACAGAGGGCCGCGACTGCGTCCTTAGGTCCTGTGCCGCATAGGCCACGGCGGCACTATTGGCTCGCCTTTCCTCCTGCTGTGCGTATGTTGCAACACCCAGCCGCTCCTGGACACTGTGGCGCTCTTGTAAGTTATGGCGCTCATCCTTCTGTGGCTGAGGCTTCCACTGTTCGCTGCCACCACCGTGAAAGTCGCTCTTAGAAATCTGAGGGGATTTCCTCTGCACTGGATATCCCGATGCCAACGGCTTGGACTCTGTCTGCTGCTGCGTTTTCACCGCGTGATTGCTGGCACACGAGTGCTGCTGCGGTTCACTCTTTGTCGTCGGGGAGGGCTTCCTCATGTTGGTGAACATCGTTTTAGAATCCTGATGCTGCATCTTGGCATGGTTTCCCGTGGCATTGCTGCCGCGGTCTACAAAAGGCTTGCTGAGGAAAGCGGCGAACTTGGGACTGTCCTGGTACTTGTAGCTGCTGGAGAGTTTGTCGGAGTTCGAGTACCCGGCAAGACTCTTGTTTATTATCTCGCTCAAAATGTCTTTGGCCGAGGACATTCCCGAGGTATTTCCGAACTTTGGAACGCAGTCGCCGCTGGCCAGGGCCGAAACCACGGAAGTGTCGAACAGTGATTTATAACCGATTCGGCTCGTCTTGTTGGGGCTTTCGAGTGGCGATGCAACCGTAGTCGTGGTGGCGGCTATGACAGGGACTTGTGGCACTTTGGAGGAAGGTTGGAATGCAAGGGATGAATTGGCGGAACTAGAGGCCACGCTTTGTATCACGCTGGTCACAGACGAGCTCTGCAGGATGGAGCTGGCAGTCAGATTTGCTGTTTGGGGTTTGCAGGAAATGGGAGTGACCACAATGGAGGGGGGATCCGGATCACGCAGGGATGAGGAAGTGGCCGGAACCATTGTCCTGGAGGTGGAAGTGATTGACACGTGTGGTGTCAGCACTAGAGTGGAGGGCGACGAAGAAGTCACGACGCTTCCCTGATGGGATGAGGGGGCGTTACTGTTGCTGATTACTACTGAAGATGAAGCTGCGCATGACAGCTGGATGGTCTTCAACAGTGCGGCGCTGTGCGGCAATGAGTCCATGGAATCTGCAGGCACAGTCTTCAAGGTGATGTTGCCCAACGGCAGAAGGCTGATGGCCGGCAAAAGCTTCTTGACCGCTAGAAGGTTGCGTTTCGGTCGGTAACTGAAAATAACGAAGAAAACCACATAAACACAGGATACTCTAAAATGTTTTTATTCAAAATTTGACGCACCTGTGCAAATTGGTTTAAAGCCAGTGTGACCCACGGGCTGCACAAGTTAACACGGAAACTGAACAGAAGGCCAACACCATCCCCAACTCATTCAAGAAAACCAGCATATTTTACATGTATATGCTTGACCTTCATCAATTTGAAGTACACCCATGCCTCGCTTTACGGCCTAGATACGTTCCGGAAAAAATGGCAGTAAACCGAAAAGCCATATGACGGCTAATCGAAAAAGTGCCATAATTAAAAAAGGCCGTTATAGAGAAATGTCATATAAAGAGTGGCCGCATAGCAAGGAATAGGTGTATTAAATTGGCCAAGAATTTGTTAGGAAAAAACGGAGATGTGGTGAAGCGGTGAGCTTTCATAGGCCACCCCTGATCTAATGCATGAGTTAGGAACTTGCCACTTTCTAGAAAACTGTTTTTCAACCGTTTTCCACTTACAACATGCAAAATAGTGCTTGAAATTGTCATGTCACAACACCGGTTCTTTAAGGGGAGATTTATCTTTAAAAAAAAAAACACTTGCGGGGGCCCTAAATTATAAGAAAAACATTGCTCTAGGGTAGGGATGGTCAACCTGTAGTCTGCAGAACCTTTTGTGAAGACCCACTGCTGCCCTAAATAAGCATTTTTTATACCGAGCTTATTACATATGGAAATTTATTTTTCGTTATTTTAGATTTAGGAAAATTTCTCTAGGTCGCCTAGGTAGAATCTAGGGTAATGTAAATTACAAATGGACCAATTATCTTAAACATATGACCTCATAGATGGATTTACCAGTCATTTGTCCACATTCTGATCTCATAATTGTGGGAAATTTTGTAATATTTAATAACCATATTTTTCTGTACATGTCCGTTAAATAAGAATCACATTTTGACACATGTATTCCCCTTGTGAAAGTTGCTTATAAAAAAAAATACAAATTGTTTTTACACAACGTAACTGGCATAATTTAAACTGTGGAATTCGTGATGTAGAACAGATTAATTTGTATGGAAAAACTAAATTGTGTCAACATTCTCATAATAACAAATTTCGTTAGTTTTTGCTTTGACAGAGAAAAAAAAAAAATTTTCTAACAGGTTTCATTTCTTTTAAACTAACTGTTAAGGAAATCAAATTGCCCTGTTTTTATCTAAAAGTTAAGTTTTAATAGAGATAGGAGAAAGTGGATTAATGCAGTTTGCATATGGGAAACATCGAAAAGTATTAAACTTAAGATAAGAATACATCAGCTCAAACTTGTAGTAATATTATTTTGGTTAAAGTAACGACTTACGTTAAATGAGCGTGCACCAACCTAGTCTCCTTAATCAGTTTTCTGGAAAAAAAAATCGAGGTTTATTTCATTTATATATTACCTGGTTGATGGTATACAAAGATGTTTTGTGGCAAATCAATGTCAATTTGTTTAGAATCATTCAAACACATTTTCAATGTCTTATCCAAAACAAAACTTGCCAGAAACATTACAATTTTGTTTCATCCATCAAATTTTAACGTTGGAAGTAACTTTTCCTATACTAACGGAGTTTAAGCATCAAGAAAAATTATAAATATTTCTAGATTAAGGGAATGAAAATGATTATTTCAAGGTATTTTTTTTTTCTCTTATTTAACTCATAAACTTAAAACAATTATAAAAACTATGGCTTGGCATTCAGTAATTTGATCATATCTCCTCACATTTTCAGCATGAAACATTAGTTTGCCACAAACGTATCCAATTGTAATGAAAATAAACCTTATGGTCATCCATCCTTTAGGCCATAATTGTTTGACTTCGGTTTCTAAAAAATATTTCAGGTACTCTTCGGCTGACTGCGTCCTCATCTTCGACACTTCGAAACACTTCATTTTGATTTGCACAACATCACATAACAATTTTCTGAAATACACAAATTTAAAATGTTTAATGCCAAATGAAGTTAGCATTTCAAAGGTATAACAGGGTAGGATTTCGTACCGAATTTTATCGCTCCACTGAAACTTCTTTCTTATCAACTTCACGCCTTCCACCAAATTTTCTTCTTCTTGACTCGACTGATCGTTTTCTTCATCGAAAAAGTATTCCAGACTTTTTCCTTTCTCTTCCTCATCACTCGAAGTTAAGCCCTTGATGACTTTCACACTGTTTCAAACGGATGCAAACATTAAAAACTATTGCTATGCCTGATGCATTTCTCGAGACAATCTCACTGGCTTACCCTCCTTCAGCTGCAACCAAACATCGGGATTTGTAAGTTTCTTCCAGGCTGGCCATGGTTTCGTCAATTGCTAACAATGGATTAAACTGATATTAGGATTCATACGTTTTCTACAAAGTAGCAAAGTTTTTGTAGTTGATGGGCCATATTATAAATGTTTTGGGTTAAGCGTCCATTTTGGAAACGTTTTTAGATCTTGCAGGCCATAATGCTCACCTAGTTTCAATCTTTTCATTGGCTCCCGCAGTTTACCATCCTCTTGTTCTATCCTCAATTTCTTTGCCCTTTTCAGCAATGTCTCTTTTGTACAGGGGAGGTGGGAGGCAAGATGGCCGTAAACGGTCGACCTCTGACTGCATGACAGATCCCTAGACATCAGCTCAATGCTGCAATAAAAGGTATACACGTTACTTAAAATTCCTTTTTCACGTTCTCAGAGACTGACAATATTAAAATAACTTACTTGAGCAAGATGTTGTTGACCTCGTGGGAGAAAAACTTGCACTTCCCTTCTGCAGATTTAAGAGCAGCCACCTTAATCTGCTTGATGGCTTCGTCCATGTCGTCCGTTAGACCTTCGGGAAGCTTGGGGCATCCGCCCGTTTGGGGCACGAACGAAGGATCGTCACTCTCACTGGTGCTGCTGTTCGACTGTGTGTTTTGCTGCAACTCTGAGCTATTTAGCTCTTTATCGCGCACAGCGCCCACCACCGATTCGATGATGTCGTGAATGGATCCTTCAGGTCTTTGCGCCAATTCACCTGCCCCAACTAATTAACGATAAGACAGAAATTTAGAAAGCCGATTTAAAATAACTCAACATTGAGCATGTATATTTTTAATATAAAATAAGAGGTTTATGTGGAATTAATTTTATACATGGCAGAAGCTGATAGAAAGTGGTATTACCAAGACCAGCAGCAACAAGGGCCAATTCTGCTGCAATCGTGGCTTGAATCTGGGGCTGAGATGGTTGAGCGGGTGAAGCCGGCTGAGGCGACTGCTGTCGTTGCTGTGCCTTGTGGTGTTGCAAAAGTACAGCGACGGTAGGTTGCTTTTTCCTAGGTTGGATTAAGGAACTGAAAATGTATCACCGGCAATGATATTTAGGCGTAAAGAAACTCACTCGTATTCGAGGCATAAAACTAACCCGTCCATTCGCTCCAGGGGTTTTCGGCCGCGTTTCTTGGGCACGAAATCGCCCTCACGGCCATCTTTTATAAACTTCTTCTTGCGCCTTATCTTATTATCCTTCTCGAGCTCTATTAAACGTCTCTTCTGAAAAATAATAACAGTAACAGGAATTAGTTATATCAGCTGCATTGTCATTCTTTCTAAAAGGTGGTTGGCCAAACTCTAAGGGGCCATTCAAAAAGGACGTCTTCATGAGGGGATGCTACGTACATCCTTTTTGAATGGCCCCTAATGGCAATTTGTTATTTCCTTCAATTTTTGGAATATGTTTCGATGGTCATCGGTAAACAAAACAACACACGTTCGCTGTTATAATTTTACTAATTTAAATTCGATTTAACAGAATCACTTAGTTGTAAAGTTGTCATTTTTTTGTCGTGTGGAAATAACACCCTTGCGACTGTTAACCGAATCATTTCAAATGGAGAAAATGTTTTGCATTTGTAATGGTTTCATAAATCAAGACTGATGTCAGAAACGTTTAACATTACAAGTGTTTTCCTTGAAAAAAAAGTGATAATTTCTAAATGCGCAGCAATGAAAACTTAAGTATGTTCCACCTCTTTGAATTATTATTTTAGTTATTTCAAAATTGATATGAATCTGATAATAAAAGTCTATGTTTGTACAAGGAGAAAAAATGATCTTGTACAAGTAAGTTGTAATGATGTAACGCATTTCTTTTTTAAACTTAGTCATTGTGGATATTGAGCTTATGACTTTCTTACGAAAGATCCAAGTCCATTCATTATCTACAATAATTGACCTTCGAAACACAATTGGATAAAATGTATAGCGTTGCAATGTTTCGATATTTTTTTGCATTTTGTTGCAGATAAGTTGATGACTTAATGTAATACAAAACAAAATTTCATTAAAGCATCAATCTAAGAAACGTTGCAAATAAACACAATGATGACATGATAAAATGAAACAATGCAATGCAATCCATTATTGACTGCTATGACACATAATTTAACAAAAAAGGATTGGCAATTCTAAAACTTATTTAACTTGCAATTGTTTCTTGATTTATGAATATTCAATCACTCATGACTGAACACATGATAAAAAAATCAACTTGTGCAAATGCCTCTAAATACCTCAACGCATGCACAACGTGAAAATTTTCCTAAAAAGCATAAACTTGTGTTTTGTGTCAAACTGCAAATAACAAAACAGTTAAGCCAACAGTCTTATTACCTTTCTCTTTTTGCTAGGATCTTGAATCACATCTTCCTCCGAGGAAGACTCCGATTGCACTTCCTTGAAATCCAATTTCCCTGAGTTGATGTAGAATCCTCCGAATTGCGTGGTTAGCGTCGATGGAACCAATTCGTCGTACTTTGAAGTTAAAAGAGAAGGAAAACGGGACATGTCACAACGAGGATTGGAAAAAAATCGAGCAAAAGGTAAGCAAGCATTTACTCACTGCATCCGTGTTGTCGATGAAAGGATCAGTCTCATCGTAACCCATCCCGAGATCGATATAGTCCTCCATGCGACCCACCTTGTTGCGCCAGGGTTTCTTTGAAGGCTTTGGGGCCTGGAATATATTATTTGTTATAAATGAAATTTTGTAGGATCCCTTTTTGTATCCATATTTTGTTGTAACAGCAAGCTTAATAATATTACAACACAGACTGTAGACGTTTACAGCAAATTTTGACCCTCAACGTTTCTCAGTTATGACTAAGGGACTTACATATTTTTCCTCAAACTTTTGGGCCATCGCCTTGAGCTTCTCATTTTCGTTGTCATCATCATCGGCAAATGGGTCGAGAGCTGCCAGGTTTGGGCCATCACCTTCTTCCTTTGCGATTGAACCATTTTTAGTGGGCTTGCTCCCCTAGAACAATGCACAAATTCACAACATTAGAAATGCTAATACGGGGGATTGGCATTTAAACATATCAACAATTGGTTGTACATTACAACATTTTTGTGTTAAAATTGTGCTACTGCTGCAACATTAAAATTACACATTCAATTTTACCAACCAAAAAAACCTGAAGCTTACATCGAAATAAATTAAACAGCATTAAAAGGTTAAGTTAAACATGCAATTACCTACAACTTTTGTAATAAAATGCCACGTAACAAAAACCTCTTGCGATAAAACTGATGTTTGGATGTGAATTCCGAAAGCTCATTATCTAAGAAGTGGGCTACATGAACGAGGGGTTCAGGCCTCAAAACCAGTTGGTAGCCAGTTTTTTTTTTTACTATTTTAAAATCGATATTAAGTCTGATTTTCTTAGTCTAGTAAAATATATTTGCAAAAATTCATACACGACATTTAATTGCTTCGTATACAAGGTGATTCAAAGATATTACTGAACCTGTACTGAACACTTCAGAAATAATTAAAAATTAAAAATATATTCTATATATATTTTTTTGCGATCACCGTGAATTTAATGCACATAGGGTTATTCAAACAAATTAAACAGTTTATTTTTTCAACTGTCTGCAATCACCATGCATATAATACACAGTACAGACCGATACTAAAGTCTAACAAGTTTAAAACTTTTCCGACCTAAATAGCGTTGAATAATGATAAAGAAATACTTCAGCAAGGCATTTCCACATGCGTGAGACCTAATTCGATACAGTTTTTGAGGAATTTAATCCCGGAAAATCTCGTTATCTTGTCTAACAATGTGGGAGAAATCAAGTTTGTTTGTTTTTCCGGAAGTTTTGATTTGTATATAGAGATGGCGCTGCATCTGGATGATACAGCGCCATCTGTAAAGGGATGACAAAACTAAAGAGGATAATATACAATACAATGCTTAATATACCGTAAATAAAAGCAATGGAAAACTGGTGTTGGAGATTAACGCTCTAGTTTTTCAACCATTATTAGATTAGATTGAGTTACTCCTTTGGAATGGAGGGTCTACAGCGGTAGCTGCCATATGGCGTGCTTTATACCATGCCACTAGTCTGGACTTTAATTCAGGGAGGGTTATTAGAAAGTCTTATTTGTTGGTAAAGCCACGTATGGTACCTAGGGTTTTTTTAAGCACCAGGGTACAGGGCCAAGAGTTGAACACTTTTACAACATGGTCGATATCCTTAACTGGAGCCCTACACAGTGGGCACTCCTCTGACTGTCCGCTTCAGTATTTTATTCTGGATCCAGTTTCTAGCGAACGAGCCCTTACTTTAAATAAAAGGGCACTTCCTAGAGTGTTATCATATATATTTTCTTTGCAAATTCTAGGCTGGGCACTGTATACGTATAGAACAAGGGTGCTCTTGGAGGATGTGCATTTTCTCCAGTGTTGTAAGCTTTTCGTTTTTATTATTTTGTCAATTTAAGATTTGATTCTAAAGTTTTCGACCCTAATCCATAGATGGCGCTACAACACGTACGATTGCACTGCCATCCATGAACGAAAAGTGAAACTAAAAAGAACTGTCATTGCCACGGGGATTGAAACCCTATCCCTTTCAATGGGTAAATTTGCAACGACACTCACAGCCAAACAAAAGGAGATCAAATAAAAATAAAAATTGTCTAAAATAGCTTGACAAATCAGCAAGGTTATTCGCTTGTCGTTTTTCACTTTAAAATAGTAGATTTAAAAAAAAACTAATAAACAAGTTTGAAAATTGTCCGTTATTTTGCACACGCTGCCAGCAGGTGGCAGCATGAGATAGACAAGTTGTGAGTGCAAAAATTCAAATAAT
>JAQGAE010001133.1:0-25674 GCA_034696685.1 Julus scandinavius
TTGTACCATTATCTGTAAAAATAAACATGTAAATTAAAAAAAACATACTGGCCAAATACTTTTTTTGCTCACTGTACCAGTTCCAGCTTGAATTTTAATGTTTCTCAGAAATGGCAGTCCATGTTGGAGATCCATCATCTCGCCTTTCAGCTTGTCTGCGACAACATCAACAAGTGCCAACTCGTTAGCAATTCCCTTTAAATCATGAAGGACAAAAGTTAGCTTTCAGGTAAAAACATGTCAGGCAAAAGTCACAAAGTCTAGATTTGTGCAACCTGTGTAAGGACTGAAAATGCACACGCCATTCCAACTTGACCAACACCCACTACAGTGACTTTGGAACTGGAAGCAGTCACTGCTGGCTCCACCGACAACAGAATTTGATCTTTTAGACCGGCCATGACTAAAATTTAAAAAAAAAAAAAATCAAAATAAAATCAAAATTTATATCAATTCTATTGTAAATATTGAATCAATTAAATAGAGTCCCAAACTTGCAGATAATTGACACAAAAAAGTGCTTATTAATTATTAGAAACGTAACATTAATGCACGTTGACTGAAAGCAATTGAAATATATGATTCAGATTTTTTTTTGTGCAATTTATGATGATTGCATCATAAAGTTGAGCGCAGGCGCACATGATATTATCATTTATGCAAATTGATTTTTTAATCCACTAAAATTAATTGCGTGACCACATTAGGTAACATTTTGTTGGACAATGAAGTGAATATATTTTTTAATACATTCAGGGGCCATTCAAAAAGGACGTCCCAAAATTCCTTACAAAATAGACCCCCCCCCTCCTTTTTTCCTCATGGACGTCCCTATTTTTTTTATATAGGCTCATCCAATAAATTCAAGCACATTTCCTGACCTCGAAGGGAAATTCCAGCATAAAATTATATAGTTTTTAACACAAAGTTTCACATAATTCCCGACGTTCTCGAGGTTTTAAAAATTACGGCACGTTTGGGACTGGGGACACATTGCTTCTGGTGCCCAATACCCCTTTCACCAAGGCCGTATATAAGGGGGGGGGGGAGAGATCATGGTGATAGACCCCCTCCCCCCTCTTGAGGAGTTCCTTTTTGTATGGCCCCACATTAGGATACAGTGTACATATGGATGTTTAATATAAAAATTACCTCAAATTAACTAAATTACGTAAACATACCTATATAACCCACGTTATCTATTTACCTCAATTTTTAGTAAATACATATTGCACTTTAAATATCCACTTTTTACAAGTGTGCATGGGCAACACAAGGGCTGGGCATCATGAAAATGAATTAATTCAGAACCATTACCTTTGCTCAACTTAGGATTCTTTGCAGTACAAGCCTATGTTTCGGTCGAACTTTATGTTTACAATTACTTTAAACACAATAGGCATTATAAAAGCATGCAACTAGCTGTCATATTTAATCACCCGAATTTGCATAAACCCAAAGTGTATGTTCACACGTTTTTCACGCCCATTTCTCATTTCTGGCACATGCTCAGAAAACCACTTTATCAAGTCCAAAAAAACAAAAAAAACAGACAATCCAAAGTAACTTAATTCATTCATCATTCGGTATCAAGGATTCATTTGTGCAAAATTAAAGTTCATTCTAGACACTGCCCTCTATTCAATGTCAAAGTAAATATGCAATTTAGCATATGTTTACGAGAAGTAAATAGTGCATGCATTATGGTAATGGCATGTTTAATATGAAATAAAGAAAGCCAAGTACATCACCTTACCTTTATTTCTTGCAAATGAATTTTGATTAGAGCGTAGGACGGATTGATTATAAGCTCACCGTGCAACAACCGGCAACTCAATGTAATGAAACGTGCATCAAGAAATATCTCAAGGTGACCCCTGCAATTGTCCAATAAAGCGCCAACGCCGTCTGCCGTGCATTTTTTTCTCAGAAATACCGTGAGAAATTGCGTAAATCTTGCATATTCGCTGCAATACGTGCAATGCCAAAGTTCCGCAGCGTTGAACTTGACATACCAACTGAGTCTTGCGTATCAAATAAAGCCACAAGGTGGCGCTCAAAGCCAGGGTACTGTCAAAAGCGCGCTTTCATTACGAATACAGGGTGTCAGGATTGTCGCAAACTATGTTACGTGCCAGCAGTTCAATGTCGTAGCGAGGGGGGTGGAGGATATGGGGCGGGAAAAATTTGGGTAGTGGAGGATGTGGGGGCGGTGCAAATTTGGGTAGTATAGGATGTGGTGGCGAAAATTTGGGTAGTGGAGGATGGGGGAAGCAAATTTGGGTAGTGGAGGATGGGGGGGGCATAAATTTGGGTATTGGGGGATGGGGTGGCGAAAATTTGGGTAGTGGAGGATGGGGTCCGCAGATGTGGGTTGTGGAGGATGGGGTCCGAAAATATGGGTTGTCCATGGAGGATGGCGGTCGCAAATTTGGGTAGTGGAGGATGCGATGGGGGGCCCGAAAATTTGGGTAGTGGAGGATGGGGGACGCAAATTTGGGTAGTGGAGAATGCGGTGGGGAAATGCAAATTTGGGTAGTGGAGGATGGGAAGGTGTAAATTTGGGTAGTGATGGATGGGGGCGCAAATTCGGATAGTGGAGGATGGGGGGCGAAAAGTTGGGTAGTGGCGGATGCGGTGGGGAAATGCAAATTTGGGTAGTGGAGGATGGGGACGCAAATTTGGGTAGTGGAGGATGGGGGTCGTAAATTTGGGTATAGTGGAGGAAGGAGGGCGAAAATTTGAATAGTGGAGGATGGGGGACGCAAATTTGGTAGTGGAGGATACGGTGGGTAAATGCAAATTTGGGTAGTGGAAGACGGGGGCGCAAATTTTAGCAGTGAAGGATGGGGATGCAAATTTCAATGTTTTGCCCTGGGCGCCAAACATCTTTGCTACGCCATTGTGTACCAGTAGAAAACTGGATCTAAAAATATTAGTTGCCAGGAGACTAAAAGGGGCGCACCACAACCATAAGTCTAGGATTTAATTTGTAGAAGTAGTAAATAAACTTTTCAAAAAACATGTCATTTTTGTTAGTAATTGCAATATAAATTCAGTGTTTATCGAACATATTATTGACAATAGTAGATACTAAATGTAGCTACAGATTGTTATACTAACTAAATTTTTAAATTTTAAATAAACGATGGAACTAAACGTCTCATCAAGGTCCCACATACCATCAGGCAAGGTTGACACCTTGGCTATTTAGCCATTGTATACCAAAGTATTTAAGTGTACCTATTGATCCTTGACCTCACTTGTTGTCCGAGAATGTAGTATTTTTGGAATGATAGTCTCCATTAAGGTAGCGTGCTAATTTCACCTCTAGAATTAGACCAATATAATCTTTATATTAAAAATATGAAGACTTTAACCCTTTTTTAATAATAATAAAAAAGGATTGTGTTTACCTTGCTAAAATATTTTTGTTGTACATATAAGCAACTTTAAGATTTTCTGAAAGAAAAAAAAATATCAAAATGTAATGTTAGTGTTTTAAAAGAATAGAGCATCTTCAGAACGATTATTTTTAGCACATTTAAGGGAAATAGATGTTCTTGGTATTTTAAGTCTGGGGTAACCATGCCAGAACTACAAAATAGGCTGTTTTTTCCGTGCCCCTTGTGTCTGGATGTTTATCTCAAGAAGTAAGGAAGGGCATGAAACATGACTTTTTTCTAAAAAAAAACTAACGACGCAAGATGGTGAGCGAATTCAAATAGACCTCAAAAGCCATTAGCAGAGCCCAATGCAAGTGCTGTGAATTAGGATGATGTAAAAATAACGTTACATCTGTTTAGCACCTCCTAGTGGCGTATGAGCCTTAAGCATGGCATTTTCATAACGCTTAACATTACATTACCTCAAATAAATAGCCGTTTCTGTAGTAAACGTGCGTGGCCATATCAATGCCATACTATATGTTTAAAATTTGACATTAAAACACACCTGTCAAAATATTAGAAAACTTCATCTCAAGAAAACTGATCAATTATTTTGTCATTTTGAAATTTTATAATTGAATTACTTTATACAATTACAAAAAATATACGACTAGATATTCTTTATTCAGCAAATTTTAAGGCAGTCAAATATGGGACCCACCCACAACTACAGAATTTTATTTTGTTAAAAAATAAATATAATGTTCATAAAATACATTGTAGATACGTGGACAAACTGTACAATTAAAAAGTTTGTGAAATAAACATATATATTATCATTTTAGCATATTGTCTATTGTTTTAGGGGACCTAATTCACCAGCTAGGGACCCAGATGCCATTGGGCAAGCTGACACCCTGACCAGTCCGCCAATTCATTCATGCGGAAAAGATAGATATGGAATTAATGTCACACAGAAATAATTCTAAGTTCAGAACGATAAAATTTCCACACTGAATGCATCTCGTAAAATGTACAACACATAAAAATAGCAATTTAATTGCAAAGTCGGTTCATGGCCTCGTATCAATTTCGTCTATGCAGGTCGAGATTAAATTTGCATTTACAATTACACACAAACAATTAAAATAACAATAGTATTCAACGAACTAATTCCCACAGTCAAGTTTTCACAAGAAAGCCAAATACTTAACAGTGCAATATCATGTTTTTTTGTGTGTTTAATTCAAACTACTGCGTTTACATTAGTATCAGTGAAGAAGGCAGTAAAGGGGCGGAGGAGGACATTGAGGGTACAACAGCTACCGCGAGGGTAAACCATGGGATGAACTCCGGTGAACTTATAGGAATTTCTATTTGAGCTCTCGAGTATCTTTGTTCAAGCATGAGTTGTTTGCCATGCATTATGTAGTCTACGTTATTGCTGTCACGTCTGCACAAGAGTTCACATTAACCTTTTTCAGACAAGGATGTGGCCCTCCATGGGGAGAAATGCATGGGTTTAAAATATTATCTTAACAGCAGTGCAGCTGCAGTCACTCATCGCCACATTAATCTCGAAAACTTGCTGGCAACAGCTTTTTTTTTTTTTTTTTAACCATTATTGTAATCAGTCATAACTGCGCACTTCTTCCTATATACCGTATGCAAACAAATGTTGTTTGGAAACTCGAGTCACATTGAAATGCATTGATCTACAGGGTAGTGATGCAATCAAAACGTGTAGTGATGCGAAACGACGTCATTGAGGTGGCAGACAGGCGTTTGGCATCTAAAGCACATTTTGGACAAAAAACTTTTGTGCAGTGATAACGAAACAGACGCGCTCATCGGATGCACGACAGTCGGCAGAAATATATATTTTTTTAGAATCAACAACTACAGGATAAGGTCTGTAAATATTACTTTTTTTGTAAAATGTTTATGTGAAAAAGCATGTCGTCATTCGTATATCTTATGAGCAAACTACTTTAAACTTTAGCAATATGGTGAATGGAATTTGCATGTATAAGGAAACTTGAGTGTGCTACAAATTGTTGATTGAAAACTTTAAATAAAACTGATTAAAGTTAACTTTAATGGCAATTTATCGAGGTAGAAACAAATTGTTTATAAAGTGAGAAAATCGAACACGATTATTCCTATCCGTGTCGAAACTAGAATTCCCGAATAAGTTAAATGGAACCATCCCATGTTTATCTAATGCGTGCCACTGATTCACAGGGAAGTTTCAACAATTTGGTAGGAACGGTGGCATCAGCACCATGATGCCATCTAGCGGGAAATATTCATCTTTATTTAATTTGTTTTTTAAAGGGGTCGTTCATGTTTAGATATTCGTCTCCATCTTTGTGTTATCGACCTAAATATCTTCACATTGCTGATCAATTCTGTATGATAAGTTTACTTGTCCTCCTTAATTTGTTTTTTCCCCCTTGGCTTTGCACGTTATTTATGGACGACCCCTTAAAGTCTGTTAAAGTTCACTAAAAGTTATTTATAATGACAATCAAACATTCATTTTGTTTGCCGGTTGTTTGGAAACGACCACACTATCCTTAAAAGATTTGGATTTTGAAAGTTTGATTTCCAGAACATGTTTTTGTAAATTCGCTCTTGGTGGCCTTGTAGTCATGGTAACATTTGCACACAATATGTTGTGTCGATTATTATAATTCACCTGCATTAATGTAGATATGAAGGACAGACTGCAGCAGTATGTTTCTACTGCCTGCATAAAACATATGCCAGGCTTAATTTCAACATTTGCACAGTTATCAAATAGAAAAAAAATAACAACTGGTAACTTTTAAAATGATGGAAATGGCATCTGTGACAAACTTAATGTTTCAATTAAAAACAAACTACGTTTTGTTCAAAATATTGCCTTAGTTATACTTCTTTTCCTGAAATTAGCATTGATTATCTTGTTTCACACTTTGTTTCATTTAAAAAAGCAGTTAAGAGGGAATACAACCCTAACCTTTTCAATGGGTCAAATTTGCAAAGATATTCACAGTCAAATACAAAAAGATTAAATGAAAATAAAAATTGTTTAAAATAGCTTAATAAATCAGCAAGGTGCTGAACGTGTCGTTTTTCAATTTAAAATAGTAGATTTTTAAAAAATTAATAAACAGGTTTAAAAAATGTTCAGTAGTTTGCACATGCTGCCACCTGCTGGCAAGTTGTGAGTGCAAAAATTCAAAAATAATTTATTAAATACTAATTTAAAACATCTACTATTTTAAAGTGAAAAATGACTCGATCAGCACCTTGCTGATTTATTAAGCTATTTTAAACAATTTTTATTTTTATTTAATCTTTTTATATTTGACTGTGAATATCTTTGCAAATTTGACCCATTGAAAAGCATATGGTTGTAATCCCCTTTAAAAACACGTAAGGATAAATGAAAGTAATTTCAAAGTATGTGATGATCTCCACGTCATTTTTAATAATTCTTAAACTGCATATCATTTTTTAGAAATGTTCCTCAACGTAACAAATTTATAATCATGGAAATAGAATCCTAAAAATGCTGTTTATGTAATACCTTTAATTTCTATCTTTCGTGACAAGTTAAGTTGTTCAAAGCACGTGTACTTGTATAAAGTAACCAGTTTGCACTTTTAAGAATGTGCTCAAGATGCCCCGGTTACTTGCTCTTCATAATTATTTGAATTGCTTGCGACCTCTTCCTGCAAATTTCTGATATGGGAACCCATTAAAAAAAAACCACTAAATGATACAAATGTTGTAATTGCGTGCAGAGGTAACGCTCGAAAAGTTGAATGTGCACTGAACTTGACACTGCAGTTATGGTATGTAATATTCTGAACACCAATTATACCTACATACAAGTACAGTAGTTGTAACTCAGTTCATGTACTTTTAGTCCAGACTTATTCCCTGTCTAGACTAAACTAAGCTCAAAAGTCCATAAGTTGGATGCACAATATTATGTAATCAATGTATCATCAATCACCACTTATCAAGCTAATGAAGCAGAACATTGGTGGCATTTGGGAAATCCAAAAGTACCATTACAGGGTCCCCCCAAAAACCAGAAAAACCTGGAATTATCAGATAAATTGCCTAGACCTGGAAAAGTCTGGGAAAAGTGATTTATTTTGAAAATGTCAGGGAAATTCAACATATAAAATAATATTCTAATATTTTAATTTTTAATAACCCACATTTACAGTTTGGAGTCAACACATATCTATTATTTGATCATATTTTCTTTTCTTTTTCAGCATTATAACCATAAATAAACAAGGTGAAAGTTGACATAGCTCAGAAATGGCAGAGAATCTCAAAATCAACGACCAACAATCTGACAACAGTTCCAAATCCGAGTTGATGGAAGACATGTTCGGAGACAATTCGGAGGGAGAACACGCCTGCAATTCGGCCAGAGCTCACATGGGCATCTCTGCCTTCATCAAGAGCAACTCTGCAAGTGACGTCATTATCCATTCCTACAGGGAAGGCCGGCACTTTATCTGTTGCAAAGCATGCACCTCCCACCCCGACCTTGTCAAGCAGTACTCGTACAAGAGGCGCCTTCCTCCCATCGCCACCATCAAGGGCACAATCTTCCGACGTGAAACTCTAACCAACCACCTCAGAACCATTGGTCATGTGGAGGCCAGCAAAGTGTTCAAGCGCTCCAGCTTCCAAGAAGCAGTTCCACATCAGGTCGTGTCTCCCGAGGACCTTGTGACCAAGGATGACGAGGCACTTGCCAATCGTATCGGGGGACTCATGCTCATGTTGTACAATGATGCCAAGCAGCTAACACTCTCAAAGGCCAACTGGTCGTCACAGGCGGCCGTTGGCAACAGGGCCCTCCACTTCCAAATCCGTGGCATTTCTGGTGAACCAGAACAGGACCCGGAAACCCGCTTCCCACACTTACTGCCAGACGACCACCACGAGCTTCTAGAGTGCATCGTGGAGGCCCATGGCGACGTCCTGAACGCCAGGCTTCGACAGGCCTCTGCCGTGGCACTGCACTGCGATGGGGCCGTTGATGCCAACCACGTTGACAAGATGTTCGTCACGTGCAAGCTGTTCCTACCCAACGGGACCCAGGAGAAGGTGTTCCTGGGTGTGGACGAACCGGAAGCAAGGGGCGCCAGGGGAGTCTTCCAAACGGTCAGACAATGCATTTCTTGCAACCTCACCGAAGATGTCATTGCCACATTGTCTGATTCCATCACCACCATCATCACCGACGGTACCAATGTTCCGGTCATCGAACGTCCACAGCTGTGGGAACTGATGGTTGAGGAGTTGAATTCTATCCGCCGGAAACCGTGCCTGAAGATCTGGTCTGCCCTGCATCGTCCTCAACTTCTCTGGCAGATGATAGGCAGTTCGGTGGCGGAGGTGACCAACATTTTTCAACGTCTGGTCACATTGTGTTCTTACTTTCACGTTTCTGGTGTGCGGTCCAGGGAGCTCCGCAAGACTGCGAAACTGTTGAAGTTGGAACTGTTCCCACTTCCAGATATCCGTTCGGAAGGACGGTGGACAGATTTTTCCTACAGTCTCTTGAACGCGGTTCTTGTCTCCTGGCACCCCTTGGTGGCATACTTGAAGCAGGTCTCTAAGACAGACAAGGTGGCCAAGGACCATCTGAACTTCCTGCGAGATTTGGATCAGTTGGAGCTGCTGACTTTCCTTGCCGATCTAGCCTTCGTCCATCATCGCTTCCAGAAGGGTCTTGCCAGAGAACATATAAGTGTTCTTGATATTAGCAGCTCTGTAGACGCCATGAGCGCCACAGTTCAAGCCCTGAAGACACAGCCGTTGTCTGGTGGATGGCAGAACGCTATACAAGAGATGCTACAGGAAGATGAGGAGGGAGAAGTGCACCTGAAGGGCCTGAAACTCAAGTGCAAGCACCACCAGGACTGTAGGGACATCAATGTGGTACAATGCGAGATCACCAATAACTTTTTGAGGTTTCTCCAGAATGGACTTGTGCTGGATAACAGCCTTGATGTCCACGTGCTGAAGACCTTTTTGGGACTTGATCTGGAAAAGACGGACATCCAGGCAGTGCACCGAATGCTAGTTCCAGAACAAGAGCTATCAGAACTGAAAAGACAGTTTGAAGGACTTTGCCAGAACCAGTCTCTGAAGGAACTAAGCCTACCTCGGCTGGTGAAACATCTTGTGGATTATAACCATGCTCCTGTAGTACTGACTGCCCTGTTGCGATTGGTAGCACTAAAACTACAATCTTCAGATGTAGAACATATCGTTAATTCCAATGCGATACTGAATGATTCAGGACTAAAAGCCCCAAGTATGGCCACTGAGAACGCATGGCTTTTCATTCATCACAATTTACCACCTGTTGCAGAATGGGACCCAAAGCCAGCCGTAATGACATGGTTTAGGAGGAAACAACAAAATAATACAATAATGTTGCAGAATAATGCTGTAGATTTGGTTACTTCACAACAGTCTATAGAACATCAAATTAAAAAAGCAAGACATGTATGAATTTAACCCTAAATTTCTAAAATGTTCATCAGTGCTGATGTCAGTTCATATATTTTGTAATGTTCCGATGTGAGAACTAGTTAGAGATTTCTTGGATTGTTATCCAGCTTGTTAACGAATTCTTGCAGAATCTGATTAGCTTAGAATCTCAAAACAAAATTTCGTTATTCCAGACATCCAAATTTGTTATAGTGACAGGCATAATCATACCTGAGAAAATAAAGCACGAAAATTAAAAAAAAAATAACAAGTGAATTAGCAGTAATATGTTATAATAATGGAGAGCGAGGATCTATATTTATAAAAAAATATCCCTACGTGCTTCTTGGAAACTTTAGAAAAATTTATTTTTTGCTTATCACGTTAAGTTAATATATAATATGTGTTCATAGTAAAACGCTGATAATATATATTTGTCACGTTCTTTCAGTTGGAGTACAGAATGGAGTTTACGCGGTGAATTTCAAAGTTTATAATAAAAGTATCTTGCTTATTTTTGTGGTTTCCTACAAATTATTGTTTCTCTAAAGTCTACCAATCTGGGATATTTCCTAAGTACAAATTGAAATAGCTGTTTTGTTCGTACGGTTGTTGTCTATATTTGTGAAAAATTGGACTTACGTTGATTAAAAAACAAAAACGAGTTTATGAAAAAGGTCCTACTTTTTTGTGGCCAACCTGTATAGTGAAATTCAGCAATTTATTACCAATAACACATGTATTTTCAGAACTTGATTTTCAGGAATGTGGACTGATAGCTAGACTAAACACTTACGTGCTTTTGGGGTTTTCTGACCAGTTTATTCGTAAAAATGTACGACATCGGCTGTTTACTTGCAATGCATCTCTGATCCTAAAACATGTTGTAATGGTTCCTTTGTTTTTTAATTTCCCATGCATTCAATTATTGAAAATGCGACACCGTTTTAAAGTCAGCCTAAAAGTGGTTTTAAAAAAGAAATGTGTATAACACGGAAAGTGATATGCATGTATATATTCTTTTACAATGTATACTACAAGTATATAACAATATACAGTAAAAAGTAAAATTTGACAAACATATTGTTCAATTTAAAACACCAGCTGGGCAAATATTAGGATTCTATTGATTTTTGTTCAGTTGAGTACATTTGTTATCTACCTGATAATATTATGTTTGGTCCAAGGAAACCACCAACTGTGACATTTTATGGATCATATTTTATAGTCGTCCGCACCTCATTGTTCTGAAAAAAGAAATAACAACATAAAAATTGTTCATAATTAATCAGAGATAATCAACAATATCCTTAAAAAACAGTACTAACCTAAGAATTTTCAAAATGAAAGTCCATGGTATGTCCAACTCGAGTTATTTTACGTTTATAAAATTTCATGTATCATTAACATCCTGGACATTTCAATCCTTTCAGAACATGCCAAAAATTGCAAGAAACCAGTTCAGACATTGACCAAAAACTTTACTGATGCCAAGCTTGGTTTATTTTCCAAGTATTCTAGAATTGAGAACTGTGCTAAAATTGTAGGGAAAAAAAAGCAGATTTGTGACAAGATAAAACTAAGAAACAATTAGCGCTTAAAAGTTTATTTTCACAAATTCATATTTGGTCAAGCTGAAAATGGGAACTAACTCTCATGCATCATAAATACTCTTAGAAAATATATTATGGCTGAAAGAGCATTTAAAATAATTGCTGTTTAAATTAGCATCAAATTTTCTACACAATTGAAATAATTCTTAAAGGAATATCTTCAACAATCCTTTACAATTGTTTTGGTGTGTAAATATGCACTTGTTTAATGACTTTCCAACGAGTTTTCTCTCTAAATTGAAATTTTGTCAAGGAAATATAAAAATTGTGCTGCACATCCAATTGAGTCAATTTTTTCCACAAAAAAAAAATAATAGAATATAAATAAATAAAAGAAGCCACAGTGCTGATTGAGTTTAATAATATTCTTGGTTTTGTATGTAAATATTGTATGGAATAGAAAATTAAAAATAGATTTGTGCTACAAGCATATATAGTAAAAGGTTCGCTTTGGTATATATTTGAAAAACCTGATTGATTGGATATTGAGGCTGGGAAATTGCAAATAAATAAGTTTCAACTTATAATATACTTAAAAAAGGCGAAATTATGCTTATATGATTCCATCGCTGGAATGCCATAGGAATATACTACAAATTGTGCAAATGATTAATAGATGTGTCGATTTTTAAGTTATATTTTATCATATAAAATGGGGTTATGACCCATGTTGATTATGGTTTTGAAAGTCATTCATACAATGTCAAAAAAAAGTTGTTTTTTTTTTTGCTTACAACTTCTACTCCGATATAAACAAACTCAGATCACATTTTCAGAATGTAAATATGTAAATGATTTTTACACCAATGCCAAGAATACCTTAGCAGCCTTTAAATCTTTGGAGATTTAACGGATCTTCCGTATTTTAAATACAACACAATAATGAGGATGATTGAGAACTCAATTGATATTGGTGATACAATTGACAAAAAAATTGAAATGTTGATATAGAGGTCCGAATAGTAGTTGATAAGCTGCTTTTTTTCGGCTAAATGCACGAACGTAGACTCAAACTTTGTAGTGAGGGTCCCCAGAATTTCGCAAGCAAAAAATTATTTGAAAAATACATTTGTAATAAAGCACTGAAGATCCTTTAACTGTCTCTAAACTTTCTGAAAATGGAAAAAAAACAAAAAAAAAAACAGGACACTGTGCATAATATCTAAAAGTTCACTCAAAGCACTTCAGGTATACCTGCTTATCTTTTACATGATGAATCCACACCAAAAAGCTATATATATGCTTTACACGTTCATGCAAATATGGCACTAGAAACACATGTGAACGAAGGACATCGCTATCAGTGTTAATAAGGCAGACGAACAAGTAATCAAAAAATGCAAAACTTGCGAAATTCTGATCCTCAATTTGCAAACACATTCACTCTTCACGCAGCAAACATTATAAAATGGAATATTAAATACACCGCAGTATTAACGCACGGCGGCAAAGTCAAGATGTGCGTATATACTTAAATACATCTCATCGTCGAGAAATATATAAAAAGCCCGAGAACTAACTTGATGTCTACAGAAGGTTGTATGGAACATATAATACATATGATTCAAAGTAGAAAATGTTACTGAATTTTTCACAGTTTGTGAGTCGTGAGGACCGATGTTCACGGTTCGCATGCGACCAGTTGGCGAATCCAAATTTCGTTCGAAAATTTTGTTTTGTTTATTATGAAAAAGCTGGAGATTCTTGAAGCACAATGACGCCAACTCTTTGTCGATTGTTAATGGCCATTATTGGTTAAGAAACTTTACCACATCAAAATAGGCGACGTTATCAACGTTGAAAAAACGTCTGTAGTGATATACTGTAGATATATATGAGCGATGAAGATCGTAATAAAAGTCAACATTTAAAACAACGAGAGTTTTAACAAATGAAGTTAATTATTAATAAGGTAGATCGTCCTTCTTGGATGAGTACGTTTTTTTATGCTTTTTATCGTGCAAGACCGACTAGGATGAAACCTGTTATGTCGATATACCAGACGTGCATGCGATGGCTTGCACAGAGAAGAGCACATATATATATATATATATATATTAATGACTGAATAACATTTTCGTATAAAAAATCAACAAAGATGTCACCAGGCATCGGTATACCGTACATCACACTCTTGAAGAGCAGGTAGCTTTTGCTGAAAAAAACAAAATGCATTTGAGCATATGCAAAGCTGAATTACTTGAAACACTGCGTTTCGGTACCACACTTTTTGACTTAAAGAGTACGTCATTAAATTATTGAAACTGGAAATGAAACCAGCTTAACAAATGACAACGTCCCACTGCGACAACAATTACAATAAAATGGACGGAGAAAATCCTTGAAAATAAAGATCTCCAAATTGAGTCAAATGTGCACTTAAGCGTTTATTGGGTTTATTGGCCCTATTGAAATTTTGACGACGAATGTTAAGAAGTTTGGGATCAAGGTTCAATGATCGTTGGGAATGATCACTACGCCTGGAAAAGTACATTAATGATGTAACTGAAAGTCAAAAAATATGTTATGGAATCGCGGATTAGGAAAATAAATACCATATAATCACTTACTTTTAAACCTTCAAAAGTGTATGCTGACAAACTGGTGCTATTGAGATTTAGTTTCCTTAAATTCTTCATGGCTAAATAATAAATAAAACCATATTCTCATTTTTACATAAGTCAGCTTTACCCGAAGCCAAAATCAAATCCAAAATAAAGAGACATTTGTTATTTTTATAAGTATAAAATTTATTGATAACCCATGTTCACAACGTTTCGGATTCTTCTTAACCTTTTTCAGGTCCTCAAATTTCGTTTGTTTCAGAAAAATGTCAACCTTAGACAAAGGACACCGTTACTTAGTCCACAATATGGTGGACTATGTAAAAAGGAATATTTTCTGGGTTGTCAATAAATCAAGCTCGTTCATACGTCACGAAAATTTGAACATGGGAAAAAATATTATTAAAAGTTTAAATTTTAATAACAAGCTTAATTGAAACTTTAGCTTTATTTCTGAAGTTTAAGTTTTATTTAGAATAATAATTCATTCAGTGAAATTTCGTTTTGACAAACAGACCAGAAGTTTGAAAACATGTAAATTTCCAATTTTAAAAATGCATTTGCATAAACATTTGCCAGCTGACAATAAAATTGCAGAACAATTTACAAAACTTAGTCATAACAATAACAACTCACATGCTAGTGACACAAGTCCCTTGTCCGTAACTGGAGTTTCACACAAATTTAAAACTTGCAACTTATGGAGATGTTCCGAAATCAGCTGAAGTCCTGCATCACCAAACTAATTGCGAGAATTATAAATTAATTTCTCACAATAATGCATCATTCCTCAGCGCTTGACTTTCCGTAATAAAGCTGTACATACCTGAGTGGACCACAAATTGAGGTAGCGTAAAGAGGGTAGTTTGATGAGCTGTTCGGCACATGTACTGGTAACCTGTGTGAAGGCCAGACTCAAGCACTCCAAGTTTCCAAAAGATCCGCAACTTAGAAGTTTGGCCACATCTGCATCCTAGTCAATGAAACCAGAAAATTAAAACTTCACGAAAGTAGCTAACAAATTGCCATTTGCAATTGCCTTGCTTACTGTTGATCTAGAAGGCAGTGTCAGCTTCTTTGGTCCACCTTTTTGCTGCTGTTGTAAATTCAAAAAAAATGGACTGTTGAATTTTAATTCTAGCAATTGAAATTAAAATGCTTTCCAGCACTTTTCACAATTGATCATGCACTATGACAACGCCTAACCATATTTACCAATTCCCTTAAATGCATCTGTCGCTCGCACAATGCAGCATACTGTCTTTGACCCGAATTTGTACTCTGCAACGTGGTTACTATCTGCATCTTGTTATCATTATTGTCCACCACATCCAACTCTAACATGGCACTCAGAACCTCTTGACACGTGGAATTGTCACGCAAGGCCAGCAACATGCATGGGCCAATCATTTTGTTCAGCGATTGCAAAAATCGCTTCCTTCGACAACAGCAGTCGACCAGAGTTTTTAGCTGAAATTGTAAAATTCGTTATGCGTGCTTTTGTTCTTAAATCCAAAACAAACTGTTAATTGCAAAAAATCTTACAATGTCCGTCCACAGTTCCCCATCGTCGTCACAAGCAATGTTTCCTGGACAGAAAACGTGAAACCATCCTTCTTTCCCTTCCCGGATTCCAAGAACCATTAAATGGACATCACAACGCGTGTCCACTCCAATGTTATATATCACAGTTTTAAAACTCCTAAAGAATATAATTATTCACAAAAAAGCCAAATTGATAAAAAAAAAACAGACAAGGACAGTAAACTTTTGCTTACGTGGAAAAGCCTTCATGTGCAAGGGCTCTGAAACAAGGAATTATACATATTTTAGCTTAAATCCGACAATTATTTAAAGATTTTTAACATTTAGCCAGAGCTTGATATTTGAGATAAAGAGGGCCCTTGGCCTCTTTGATGGAAACGGCGAATAAAAATAGTTGGGGGATGTGGAGAATGATTTAAATGTGGGATGAATGTTATTAAATATGTTTTGCCTCAACATATACTTAGTAAATTTAAGCGGCAAAAAAATTCAATATGTGGGTGGTCTTTTGTTGACCGATTTCTAAAAATATCATCTGCCTGACTCTTTTTTCATTAAACTAAGACTATGTACAGTTTGTTTTCTTGCTTTATTCTTGTTTTTTTTACGTGGTAAGAGTCATTGCCTTTTCAAAATACATAAACAACATGAATTGTTGACTCGATAACATCAGCATAAAGTATACAGTTTAAGATTCATGCTCCCTAACGACCCTATGCAATTCAAAATTCTAAAAAATTCGACTTACTCATCAGGAAATGGTATTGGCTGAAGGAGTTGTGCTAACCCAGGCCTCCAATCGTCATAAGCTGACCTATAAAAAACACAAAACTATTCTTATAACGATGTTTTGCTTCAGTGAAATTCTAATACTTTTTTATTTTTATGTTTCCCATTTTTATTTTGAGCATCCCCTTTAGAAAATATACGAGGAGCGCCATTTAGTTTTTGATAGTTTGTTCGAAATTCTGCATGAATTGTGGCGTCATTTAGTGACCTAACACCAAATTTCCTGCTCTTTAGAATGGCTATTTCAGTTTCAGTTTTTTTGTACGTCATCTGGTTTTCGAATAATAAACGAATATGCAAGACTTTTTGACCGCCCTTCATACAATAACAACTACTATTAAAACAGCGGTTATCAAGAAGAAATAACTTACATAGTTATAAAGGCCGTTACAAAGCACATTAGATGGGTGTCAAAGTCAGTTACGTTTCTTGTTACATCATTCATTTCCTCGATAGTTACACTGTGAAAATCAAAAAGTTTTGAAACATGTTACAGATCAATTACTACTAGTTTTGCAATTTTTTCAAGATGAATATATATATATATATATATATACCTTCTCCGTTCTTCAAAAATAGAGTAAATAGCTGCCAGGCAAATGGACACTAAGTTAGGTAGCACCCTGGGATGTGGACAAGAACTTGAAGGACCATGCATGCTGAAAAAACAAATCAACAATGGATTGCTGATAACAAATAGAAATTCTTAAGTAGCATTTTAGTAGTCCTGCTAAGTTATGAAATTGTTATGTACTGTATTAATTACCAGTATTTTTCTTAAAATATCTGCTAAAACCATACCCTTTCTCTAACAGACCTCGAGCGTCGTTAACTATACCTAATTAACAAAAAGCAAGCCCACATGCAGCCATAAGGGCTCTTCAAAACCGTATTACGTTCCCAGACAGCGTCGAAAGGGTTATAAAATTCCCCATTAACGTCGATAAAAATACATTACCTTTGAATGAAACTTCGGATAACTGCAAAGCCGTCGTTCTGGCAATTCAAAGCTAGAATGTAATCTTGCACAAACACCCGCATTCGTGGATATTTGCCAAAGTCCTACAAAAAAAAAATAATAAACCCACATGCTTAATACAGCATCGCTTTCATAATGATGATAGATATTACATTTTAGGATTAGAGGAGAGTTTGCAAACGTGCGAGAAGAGGTTTATATATACGAGAGGCTGTCAAAAAGTCTTGCATATTCGTTTATTAGTCGAAAACCAGATGTCGTACAAAAAAACTGAAATAGACATTATAACGAGCAGGAAATTTGCTATTTTTCAATGTAGGACCCAAGTTTGTGGACACATTTATCCCAACGTTTGATGAGATTGTTTGTACCCCTCTAGTAATATGCGTTATGATGGCTATGCAGATATTGCCGAACCGCAAGTTTCACATCCTAGTCTGTTTGGAATTTTTGACCACTTAAGTGTTCATTTAGTGGACCAAAGAGATGGAAGTCGCTTGGTGAAAGGTCGGGGCTGTATGGCGGATGTTTCAATGTTTCCCACACAAACATGTTGAACATGTGGGCTGTGTGTCATGCAGCAGCAAACTCCTAACATTTCACTATAAATTTAATTCAGTTTCATGTCTTTCAACACTGAAAAACGAATAACACTTTGTTGTTCCTCTCGCGTGAACGCTTTCAAATAGGGCGCCATTTTGTTTTTGATAGCTTGTTCGAAATTCCTCATGAATTGCGACGCCATGTAGTGACCGACCTGCAACCAAATTTCCTGCTCTTCAAAATGGCTATTTCAGTTTTTTTGTACGACATCTGGTTTTCGAATAATAAACGAATATGCAAGACTTTTTGACCACCCCTCGTATATACTCGAATCTTAATTTTATTTCATGTTTGTTAAAGATGTATTGAGGAAACGTTTTATATGGCCAACCGATACTGATTAGTCTCAGCTAATATTTTCTTAATCGATTAGTTATAAATAAGGTCAAATCCCAGCAGCTCATGCAATTTATCCACCCTAGTTTTATGATGAAATCGGAGAGTTTCGATGTAAGTCAATCTTAAGTGGATCGTTAGATACATCAGTAAAAAAAAGAAAAAAAAAAAAAGCAAACGTTAAGTGATCCGAAATGATTTCATTAAGAAGCAGAGGAAAAGTTTATGGTTTAATTCAAAGTTTCGGTTGCTAAGGATATTTGCGAAGGTGCCATACAACGCATATTTGCTTCTCCGGCTTAAGGGCATCATTTTTTGGTCTCATCTGTCGTGTATCATCTAGTTTTATGGTCACCATGCACTTGTGTATAGACATTGTAGCAGAAAATGCAATTGAGAGAATTGCTTGAGATTAGATTGGGTAGTCCATCAGAAATGTTGGTTCAGAATGGCGTACAAACATAGAAGGCAGAACCAATTTGAACTCACTAACAGCAATCAGGAAATACCTCAAGGAAGTAAGTGGGGGAAGAGAAGGAAATACTATGTAATTCGAAAACAATATTATTTTTCAAGGTGATGTCACTTACTACATTATGCTTAAGTATGCGATGTACTATCGGAGTGAACAACTCCATAACCAGACTAGAACGAGGATTGTCTTTGCAGTGCTGCAAGAAAATAAGAAAAACACCGAAATAATGAAAATTTAATTGTATGTAACAGAATTGTTTAAAATATTATTGTCAAAGTCTGAAATTATCTGAAAAAATCTGCAATTATCAACTGATTTGTTTGGACTTGTAATTATTTTTTAATATTAACAACACAATCACCGAAATTAACAGAAATAACATTCCAATTTTCTGAAAATTTCTTTACAAAAATTTTCACAGCGTTCAATGAGTTTTGATCTACAGTAGAGCACTTCTCATCCAACCCTCCGGCTTAACCGACGGTCTCAGAGTTAAGAAAACTGAAGTTGCCTTCAAACTTTTTTTTTTTCGAAAGTCATGTCATAAAATGTTAATTCACTATTACATACAACAAAAATTGTACAGAAACTTCTGCAGTACATTCAGTAACAAATAATACGAAAAAACAAACAAGGATTAATTTTACAAATGTGTTATTTACAAATGAATAGTAGAATTAATTAAATACCTATATTACTAAGTGTATTTTAGAGATATTATTTCTTATACATATATTAACTCCGGGTTAACCGTCTTCCTCAACTAATCGACCAACCTCTAGTTTCAACCAGGTCGGATAAGACGAGTTGTATTGCAATTATCATATCAATAAATCTTTCAAGAAAAAATTAAAAGACCGAGTTTCACATCTAGTTCAATAATCTTACTTTATAAAATTCCAAGTACATAACATCTTTCAAGAAAAAATATTAAACGACTGAGTTCCACATCTAGTTCAATTACTTCACTGCTAATCTAACTTTATAAAATGTCAAAGCAACAAAAAACAGATTACTTTAGGGAAAACGTTTCAGAAACAAGAGTAGATTTTCAAAACTTCCACATTACAGGAAATAGATATTATTCGTGAAATTCAAGATAAGTTTATCAAAATTTAAGTGAAACTTGAAATCCCCTGAGCCCAACAAGACATTAAACAATGATCATCAGAATGTAAGTTAACTTCTCAATAAACTGCGACATTTAGAAAGAAAGAATCTTTATCACCTAATGAGTGATTGCAACAATAAGACACCAGCTCTGAAGGCATTCGTCTGAATAATTAAACTCCATTACTTACTTTGCTAAAGAAATCACAGATTTCAGCTGAAGGATGGTTATTCTCAAAAAGAGGTGCTAAGGCAATAATGATGTCTTCGTGAGATGATCGAGGCATAAATTCCATGTCCTGCTATAGTGGGGATAAAAAGAAAAGTTAGACAACTGGAATTAAAGACCACATATAGGAATATATATGTAGTCTCCGTACTTACCTTCGTTAAAAGTTCGGACACTAATTCTAACGGTACTTGATGTATACATTCATCCTGAAGCGGCGTTGTGACGGAAAGTTCCACCATATTCTATGAATATATAAAAAACGCCTTCAATAACGAAGAAAACCAGAATGTAACATACACGAGAGGAAATACAATTTGAAGTTGCCAGTTGCGAAATAATGGCATATATAGCTTCCAGAATAATTCAACATTGATGTCAGCATCTGGAATACTTTTGCATACACGTATTATATTAGTATTCCTGGCAAAGTCATGGTCTACTACCATAATATCCACATATTTGGGAAGTTATAAGAGTTTATGACGAACAGCCTGTCATAAATCCCCCTGGCAAACTATGTTCTTGTCAAAGAAACGTTCGGGAACAATATTATAACACAAGTCATTTTGCATTATTGCAGGCAGAAGGAACCAAAATACATTCATGTTTAAACCTTTTTCACTGTCAAACAATACCATCAGAGACATAAAAAATGGGTTATGCAGGGATGTTTCAAATGCATTTTTCATTAAGACACCAATTTAAAGTTGAATAGACCCAGTGTAAAGCCTCTACATGTCTCACTTATAGCTTTTCGTTCAATGTATTTTCAGATTTACGAGGGGCGGTCAAAATGTGTTGCATATTCGTTTATTATTCAAAAATCAGATGTCGTACAAAAAAAACTGAAATAGCCATTTTAATGAGCAGGAAATTTTCTATTTTTTAATGTAGGATCCGAGTGAGTTGACACAATTATCTCAACGTTTGATGAGATTGTTTATACCCCTCTCGTAAAATGTATTATGTTGGCTATGCAGTAATTGCCAAACCACAAGTTTCACATCATCGTCTGTTTGGAATTTTTGACCACTCAAAGTGTTCCTTTAGTGGACCAAAGAGATGGAAGTCGCTTGGTGAAAGGTCGGGGACGTATGGCGGATGTTTCAATGTTTTCACCCAAACATGTTGATATTGTGGGCTGTTGTCATGTAGTAGCACAACTTCATTCATATCCAAATGTGGTCGCTTTCGACGAATTGCTGCTCAAAAATGTGTGAAACACATTTGTCACCATAAACTCTTAACATTTCACTATAAATTTATCTCGGTTTCATGCCTTTTAACACTGAAAAACGAATAACACTTTGTTGTTCCTCTCGCATGAACGCTTTCAAGTGAGGTGCCATTTTGTTTGTTATAGTTTGTTCGAAATTCTGCATGAATTGTTACGCCATGTAGTGATCTAAAACCAAATTTCCTGCTCTTTAAAATGTCTATTTCAGTTTTTTTTGTACGACATCTGGTTTTCGAGCAATAAACAAATATGCAAGACTTTTTGACCGCCCCTCGTACATCCATTTCATTGTTTCAGCCATTTATCTAAATAAAAATAACTGCTGGTACTCCAGAGCAAACAAATGGTTTTTGGCTTATGTTCAAGCTACAGTACATGTACAACGAACATTTATTTCAGCAAATTTGAAACTATACTTTCATTACCTTAGTTCAAAATTGTGTTGAATTTTAATCAGGCGCAATGAAAAACCAATTTCATGAACATGTGAACTATCGACTACTTGTTTCAAACTAAAATGTAGTCAACGGTGTTTGTTTTTTCTTCTAGAAAATGAAAATTATTATGCTAGCATTTAAGGCAGCTGAGCAACTTAAGTATCTGGTTGACGTAAAACTCAAATTCATTCAGGTCCATTGCATTTCAAATAAGCATCTGATGCACGTTTCATTTGCTGCCACCATAAAATTACATTGCAATCTACACTAAACAACGTTAAATTACCAGAATAGAATCCTCGTGTAATGTACACGGTAACTCAACGTTAAAACCTTAGCAACAGTTTTGTTTGAACGGAAGTGCTTCCACATCTTGCGCGATACTTAATAGCTGAAATCCCTTTCCTTTTATAGACTTATATTAAGGAGCTACCATGAATGGTAATGGTTTCTTTAATGAATTCAACAAAGGGTTTATGGCGCATACCAACTCGCCTCTGCTAGTTCAGAATACTGTATAATAGAAGAATTATACAGTGATATTCGAATTTTAGAAGTTACATTGTATAGGTAAACGCTTGAGGTGACTGCTTATAGCATTAAGAAAGTCATGGTAAAGACTTATGGTGATGTGTACTAATCCTAACAATGAAAATTCAACATTTCAACAAACACTATAAAAAATGAAAATGGTAGGTTTAATTAATCCACCTGTTTAATTGGCCATTAAACGTCGGCATAAAAAGCATTAAAATGGGTCACTGGGTAAGATTCCACAAATAAGAAAGATTCATGCTATTTGGTTCTAGAGAATGAAAACATCGAAAACAACATTGAAATGAACATTTGGAACACATGTGGAACACTTTGAAATGCTCATGATTACAGTTTCCGTCATAGATTACTTTAACATCAGTTTTAGGTTTTATTGAGTTTTTTTGTTTTAAAAAGTGCAATATCTTTGTTTCAATGTAAATATTAATTTATTTACATCGAAACAGAACCCCAAAAACGCAAAATGTGTCGTCCATTTTTCCTGAAATGAACATTTATTCAGCAATAACACAAACTGGCAACATTTTCAATTTGTACTTTCTGCATAAAACGCTAATTCAGCTTCATTGGATTTATCAAATTTATTTAAACCAACGATGTGACTTTGTAAATATAAACACTTTAAATGCTAATGAAGTTTTCGTTTTAATTACAAAATTTCAATGTTTGGATGCCGAAGTGTGTAACAATTAGGCCTTTTGCAGTATACTTGATATGATTATCACGCATCATGAAAAATGTGAATTGAATTTATAAATCACGGATTGCGAGTGTCACTGCTAATGATTAAAAATATTCTATCAAATTAAATTATCAAAAATTTCATTAAAGTAAAGTTTAGACCAAACAAGCTCGAGATTCATGAAGTTCACACTAGCATTCGCTTCATACAATTTATCTATATTTCCAGTTTTTATTCCGAGTTTTTTTCACAAAATTCACGGCAATGATTCCATATTAAATTTTGATCCACATATCACCTGATGTTTTGCATTTTAATATTCCATTTCTCAAAACCTTGAAAGGAAAAAAACGCAAGCAACCAAGCAGAACATGGGTGATAGTAGTGATTGCCCACCATCAAGGGTAGCAACTTTCGTTCAAAAATGCACTTTTATTTCCAATTCGCAATTTTTGACCAAATTGGAATTTGAAATATTATATTGGATATATACAAGATAGCAAACATATTTATCGCCGCTTTACGTCAACAGAAAAACAGACATTTAGGGACACGATGTTTTCAAAAACTTTAAGGGGAACAGCAATTTGAAAATTTACAAACTCTACTTTATCATTCCTAGGATATTATAGAAACGTATTGAGAAAAATTGAAGAAAATATGGAGCATTAGGAGTACTCAAACAAACTTGTCACTTGGGCAGTTGGACTATCTGAATTTGGCCCACATATGGTGCACATGCGCAGTAGATTCATGCAGCTCTGAAAAGATTCACAAGTTGAGTGTCTTTTGTGAATTGGGCACAAATGCAGCTTGCACAGGCTTGCCAAGATAGACTGCAAGATCAACTTTCAGTAAAAACTTCCTTTTTTCAACAGCACTTCTAATAGTGCCATAGTGCAGTAGTCATTTTATAAAACTGGGTCAGCACATATAAAATGGCCCCAATTAACTAATTAGACTGCAGACATGTGCGAATTGTTGGGGTATCTTCACGTTTTTATATTGTTTTAGTACCACTTTACCTTACAAATTTAGAATAGTTAAAATAAACACGACACGAAAATTACATTTCTAATTCTAAAAAAACAGGAATGGAACTACAATATCAAGAACAAGTTTAGCCTAAATTTGCATGAACATTTCACATCCCATGAACAGAATAAATTATAAGCAATTCATTCCCTTACCCGAAGTTCCTTGATTAAAATTTCCGGCCGCCTCGTGTTCTTCAGCAATTTCCTGTATTTGTATAAACTCCTCTGAGGAAAACAAAAAGAGTATTTTAGCACAAACGTATAATAAGAATAGATATAATTTTTTTGTTTAAGTGCACCCATTGGACCTCTAAAAGTGGAGTAAACGAGACGAAAGCATATTTCGGCATGTAAAACTGCTATCAAATTACGTCGAGTTACAGTTATTTCACGAGCTATTATATTAAATTATAACATTATATATTTTAACAGCGAAATTTTAAATGCACGCTTTAAGACCATAAAGAAAAATTAAATGTAAAAACGTGGAAAAGGGATTTGAAAGCATGCATTATTTAACATAAAGTAGTAGTTTTACGTGGGAAATGAACGATAAATTCAGTTTTAAGTAAACTTTCATCCAGATTAAATTGCACATCTCTTGTTTAATCCAATTACCGATAGAACCCAATTTATCTAGAGGGAATGTTTTGTAAATAATTAAAATTACACTTCGAATTGATTAAATATGTAAGCTTACTTTCCACTGGATGGAATGCAACCACTGATCTCTCAGATAAGCGTTGTTCACCTGAAACGAATTAAAATGAAGAAGACATTAAGTTTAATTTACGTTAAATATTTCTGTTTGCTTAAGCCATTTTATGCTATCAATTCTGAACTATCGAAATGATGGAATCCCACACAAAGTGCAGATACTGGAAACAAACTTCCTTTAAATCAACATGCAATTAACGAACTTGACAGACAAAATAAGGTTGCTTTGTACAAGTCACTATTTTGAACTATTTTCACAATGTGGAAACTTATTTTTAAAACTAAAATAACACTGAGTCATAAAAACGTAGAACCCAATATAAAAAAATCACAACTTTGTGAAAAATGCTTCGATTTAAATTAAATTTGGCACTTGCATTGAACAAAAATGAATTATAAAATATGGTAAAAATCTTCTCTGGTGATATTTACATAAGCCCGGTGTCTAACGCGCCATTCTTTGATTGACAAATCGATTATAGGCTGGTCGAGTTCAATCCAAGTTTTCTTAATTCCTATTTTCGAGTCTTTGATATTATTAATCTTAGAATTGTAAACCTTTTCCTGGTGAACTCCCCAAATTTTGTAGTCCACTGGATTTAAGCCCGGACTGTTTGGTGAACTGTGGTGTCTTCCGTTGCAGCAGTTCAACTGTTTCTTGAGCACGGTGAGCAATCTTGTTGAAAAATGAAAAAACCGAGATATGCCGCATGTCCGGAAGAAGTTTTCTTCCTACACTATTGCTCTATGTAAGGGCCAAATTTTATTTTAATCGAAGCATTTTTCCCGAAGTTATGATTTTTTTTATTGGGTTCTACTTTTATATGACTCACAGTGTATATGAAATAGATT